>JAVJGG010000021.1:27595415-27609985 GCA_035590195.1 Aviceda cuculoides | reverse complement strand
GAGCCCCGTCCGACCTGACCTTGGGTGTCTCCAGGGATGGGGCATCCACCACCTCTCTGGGCAACCTGCTCCAGCGTTTCACCGCTCTCACCGTAAAACATTTTTTCCTTCTATCTAGCCTGAATCTGTACCCTCTTTCAGTTTAAAGCCATTACCCCTTGTCCTATCACTACAGGTGCTACTTAAAAGTCTCCCCATCTTTCTTATAAGCCTCCTTTAAGTACTGGAATGCTGCAATAAGGTCTGCCAGGAGCCTTTTCTTCTCCAGGCTGAACAACCCCAACTCTTTCAGCCTTTTCTCATAGGAGAGGTGTTCCATCCCCCTGACCATTTTTGTGGCCCTCCTCCGGACCCACTCCCAACCGGTCCACGTCTTTCTTGTACCGAGTTACAGAAAGGTTTGACTTGAGGCTAAGGTATTATTGCCTTTAAAAACCTGCAGAGTTAAGGCACACGAAGGCTGAACGATGAGTTCTGACTCATAGTGCGTGCCAAAATACCAGCCCGTGCAGCGCGGGGGCACGTGCGTATCCAAACGAGACCCCTCGGGACCTGCTCATTTACACCTGGGAAATAGTCACAGGGCACACACCCATCCTCTTCCCTCGCCCTTTTTCCCTGGAGAAGATTTAGCAATCCCATATACTCACTCACCTCCTGGCACAGCCCGCTTCAAACAACGTCCACCGAGATTCTGGAATCTGCTGCTGCACGTGGCTACTCAAGTCCAAACATTTTGGAAAAGGGAAAACGACCTAGGAATAAAGGGGAAGGGCCCATGAGAAGGAGAGGTACTCCGGGAGAAGCCATAATTTCCAAAATGTAAGCCTCAATAAAATTAATTCCAAATTCCACTGTTACAGATGTGCATCTAAAATAAAACAGTAATAGGAAAGTGTTGAGCAATTCTCCTTTACACATAACTGAAAATTGTATTGCAACAACCTGTCAAAGGAATATTTGATTTTACTTAAGAACGCAAAGTCAAAACACAAGTGAGGTTGTGTCATGTCATGTAAACAGTCTTTTTATTCTCACGCTAAGTAGCCATAATTGGATTTATCATTTTGTGTATTTGAAGAAAGAGCATTATTTTTCTTCCAGTGCTGCCTAACCCTCTCAGTGCCTTTTGAAAAAGACTAATTTTACTGTATAATACTCATCATGGTCAGTTGAGCAGCACAGAACATAGGTCAGTCTTTTAAGCACAACTACACTGAAATTTTGAGTTTTCAAAACAAAGGTAGCTGCAGAAGGTACATACTACCTCCCTAGCCCATTCTATGTCTTCTCAACATTACTGCACGAGATGTTTCCTCTCTCTTCCTCATCCCCTAGTGCTTGATTTTCTTTTCTGACTTGACACCACCCAAATTTTAGCCTAACCTCTACTCTAGACTAGTACAAGTTACAGCAGAATTTATTAGTGGTAATCATTTATGGGCATAGTCAGATAAAGGCCACCTGGACAAAGTTAATAAAATAGCTGTCCGTGTTAAACGCTCTACTAAAACCTCCACAAGTTCATGTCACAGTGCCCTTTCCCCCACACGGTCGGCAGGTGTACTTAGCCACTGTTTTGGAAAGGTTACCTTACAATGCACAATGAGGCACGAGGCACACAGTTCCTTACCTGTGAAACAAAAAGTAGGGATTTAGAACAACGTACTGCAATAAGAAAAGCAGAACTGAACATTCAGGTAATATAGATGTAGAATAAATCTCCGCACTGACAGCTTTTTGAAAGGCTATGTGGTAGCTCTGAGACACTTCAAGTGCTGTATTTCAACTCTGCATACTCCGTTAACCTATTAAGAACTGTCCTTCACTAAAATTTGAGTGAACTGTGATTAAAACAAAACAAAACAAAAACTTAAGATAATCTCACGACAATTCTGTAAGTTGCCACCAAAGTTTTTAGATCAAAAGGTTCTTCAGCAAACAGAGCTTAAGTAAGGCATCATCAACAAAACCCACGGCAAGGCAGGACAGCAACTTCTGCCCATCCCTACGGCACGCACAACCGCAGGCGCTGCCGTACCACAGACGTGAGCAGCACTGCCCGTTCTGAAGGCGTAGGGCATTAAAGACAAGGTTCTTAACAAGTAATTTCACATACCAGAGCTGAGCAGAATTTAGTGCTTGGCCCCTACGCGTGAATTCCAAGCGTCAGCCTTGGGTCCAAGGCCTTTGTTGGCAGTCAGGGCCTGTGCAGGGCAAATAACGAAGTTCTGAAATGGATACCAGTTACCCAGAACAACTGCTGCACGATCTCCAAAACACAGGTGAAGGTATGAACTTCCCAGATTAAAATAAACTATTTGAAAACATTCGCACAGAAAACAAACAACATGCTGCCAAGAGATTTTTAAATTCAGTTTTATTTCAGAAATAAAAGAGGAAGACAATGTAATTCATTCAGCAGACACAACAAAAATTAAAGATTAAGCCTTGATTATTCTTTTCCAAAACTCATTAGGGTTCTATGTTCCAGCAAGAAATACTCCCACCCATTCATGTAGCTCTTTCAGCTCCCACCTGTCTGATCAGGTAAAAATCCAATTGAATCCCAGAACAGAGTAGGCTATCAGTTCGTATTATTTTACTGTATCTATATCACAGCTAATTTTTCACAATAGGTTAGTAGATGAATGAGATGGAGAAGTAGCTTTCTACAATTTAATGGAATAGCTCTTAGTATCTACTCTTCTTTATTTATCTGCCATCACTTCTTGGAATTCCAGTTCACACTTAAATCCCAAATCAGAAAGTACTTCTATTCAAAATACAACTCAACACAGAAATGCACTGAAAACAAAAAAAATCTGCTATGATTTGACATTTGTGTAACATTTGCTTGAGTTAAGAGCTGGTAGCTGGGCTCTGAAATCCTTTGTATCATTATTTGTGCTTTTTCCAATTTAAATGCTCATGAGGCAGTGTCAGCAGGCAAACAAGGAAAGCAAATATTTCAAATGAGGGGTAATGCTGTGCAACTGGGATCTGGACTAATTACACATACAGACTTATCTTTCTCTTTGGCAAGGGAAGAGGAAGAAGTAGCAGGCAGAGTACTTATAACTTGCCAGGACTTTAGATGCATAGTGAATTGCCTGATCCTAGTGAGCACACTCCTGAAATTCTTTTGGTCTGTTAGGACTAACTTCAATGTGCAACAGGTATGACAGATTTTTTTATTCAAAATTCCAACAGTCAGCTTGGACACTAATTACCCCATAACTAGGTAACAATTTCCAAATAATTAGCTAAGAAAAAATACTAGGTGGGATTTTGGCCCTTATAAAACAGTAGTTTAAGCCTTGGTTTTGTTGTACGCTTGTATAGTAAAGCACTCAGATGCTGACAATGTGTTTTCTTAGGCGACCACTACTCAGATTCAACGAAGGTAGTGTCCAGAAATTCCATAATTATAATTTAATTATTTCTCTAAGTTCTCAAATATAAACACTTCCATTCCATGCCAATTAGAAAGATCTGATTATACTCTAAGACTGAAGACAAAAATAATACTACCAAGCTAAAGAAACTCCTTTGGATCTAAGGAATAATAATAGGGAACACTTTGCAATCCCAAGGGTTCCAAAATCTTTTGCACTGATTAACTAAATTGCAAATACTAGGCAACATTACAACATGCCTAAAATCAGGTTTTATAACTATATCTAGCTATAGATACCCACATTCACACAAACATACCAGTTCAATTAAAGTCTAACTTTGAAAACTAGCTCTGGCTTCATCAGTAGATAGCAATATCAGTTTATGGCAGTAAAATAACAGAATTTCAGGAACTATTGTGAATAGTTTTGAAAGTGCTTGAGCTTGAATTTGGCAAGATAAAAAGTATTCATGCATTTGGAGGTTAATTCCTCAGACACTTGGAAAAATTAATATTTTTCTACTTAATTCCTACAGATTAGAAAGAACAGTTCCCCCCCAAAGAACTGTAAGATGCAAACAATTTAGTTGTAAAGTGTATGTAATAAGAAAATATCCTTTCCTATCTCCCTTAGGTCAGTTATATTCCAACCTACATTATTATTAAGCAAAGATTATCTTAAAATACATACTGGGAATAAAATCTACATATGTTCAGATTAAACTTTCTACTTAGCTTCATTTTGATCATAAGGAATGAGACATAACCAACATTTTACCCAAACTACTACATATCATTTTACTTCTGGAAGGTCAAAAATGAAATTCAAAGGAAGTGTCTACAAATACATACAGATAACTATTTTATTAGAAACACTGAGCAACATCAACTTTTTAACACGAACAAGTTTACCCGTAAGGATAATCACAGTATTATTACAGAAGTTCTATTGTGTGATTTAGCCAGGAAAGTTTTACAATAAAAAATGAAACAAGATTTTGATTAAGCTTATGTTTGCTTCTAGAAATGAAGACAACTATTAATCACGCATCTCCTTAAAAACACCATATGTTGTTAATAAGCAGTAAAGCACTAGTGTTGAAAGGCACTAGGATTGTTAGCTTGTGTTACCTAGTTTCCAATTGAGATACAGGCACTTGAAAGCTTAATAAATCAAGCCTGTAAAACACTTCTGTATTTGTGCGGAAGTCTGCTACATTCATGAACATCTTCAATAAGTTGTTCTGCAGTTGTAAGGACGCAAAATTCATACAGAAGTCTCTGCAGCACACCTTACAAGTTGGATCTTTCTTTGGCAGACACAGGAGATGTGTTCTGTGTATACGTTCTAATTATATCCTAAAAGGAATACAAAAGAAATATTCAGAGCAAGTTCCATTAAAAGTAGTTAGGAGAACTTCAGAAAAAAATGAGCACTTCAAGCAACAATGTTGATATTCTCTGTAGCAAGTACTGAGGCCAGGAAAGGCTTGTGGAAATGTTTCATTACCAAGAGTGGGTCAGCATTTGGTCTGAAGAATGAACCTGAACACAGTGCATATCACATATAGTTATCTTCAAGAAGCCTTAAAAAAACCCAACTGAAACAAAGTAACTGGACATCACTGGTTAATCAACATTTAATTAAATGTAATTAGAGTGATGCTTCCTCATTTTGTAATTCTACATGTACCAACGTCTCCCATTTAAACCAAACAGAAATCAAGACCAATTTCTCACTTAGCTGGATTTACAAAAGAAGCCAAGATAATAATTCACAGCCAGTCAAAATTCAGCTACAGAAATCATTAGCATACCTTTTTCCCTCTTTCAGCATTGTATCTGTCCAGCAAAACCTGAATACGGGCACCATAGTCAGGATGAACATCAGTGAAGTTTTTCACCTAAACAGGAAGACAGAACAGAAAAGGCAACAAGAACTTCTTCCTCCACTTCAAATGTATTCTTTAATACATTTTCTGCTCTGTGGCCTACAAGCAGTACATATCATAAGGAAAAGTAGATGAAAATTTTTCCCCAAAAGTTTAATTCTGACAGCCAGAAAGGAGCTATGAACATCTTCAAACACTATTTCTATTATCTCACATAGAGCCTTTTCCTGATTAAAACGAAGTTCCGTTGGGAAGGATAAAGATCCAATCCCTCCCTGGCACTCACTATCTTTTCCTTGTTTAGAGCAAACTATTACACTGGCAGTCACCTGATTTTTAAAACACCAAGCTAAACACATAATGACATCTTTGATGTTCAACATTGAGCCCATTCTTCCCATCAGGAAAAAGTGACTTTAACATGTTATACATTTATGTTATGTTATGCAAATAGGCACATATTTAAGTGTTCTGTATTGAATTCCTGCATAAGAAAAATCCAGAAGGTGCCTTCTCAGAGAAGAACTCCTGATCTTCCTTTCCATAAGCATATTGCCATTTTGACAAAGTTACTAGACTGCAAAAAACCTGGAATAAAGAGCAAAAGCTAAAAACCAAGCAGGCCACTTACAGCTCTCTTCTGAATGAAGAGTTGTGCGTCTTTAAGATGATCAGCAATATTTTTACACAGCCTTTGGCGTTCATCCTCCTTCAGTACTTTGGTATAGAATTCTCGCACCTTATGATTGGAAACAAAGTTTTAGTTTTAAATTCCCCAAAGCAAGTCATTCTACCTGTAGCACCCAATAATACTTACTAGACTTTAGGATTCATTATTACTGAAAAAGAATAGCTTTCACTTACTAGTTGGGCAACACTTAAAATACTCAAAACACTTGAACTCAAAAGGCAACCAAATGGGGGGGGGGGTTTGGTTGTTGTTTTGTTTTTTGGCAAACCTGCTAACAACTCCTTCCATTTCTAGCTTGAAATAGCTGTTGCTTATTGAATTACTGAAAACAAATATTGCTGTTGGGGTCCAATTTAGGAATTCATCATGACATTACACGCATACTGTAGTTTGCATATCTCCAGATGCTAACTGCAAGATGACAAAGTCATAACATCTAGATACCGGTGCCCAGAATATGGATGGCAAAGGTCTGTGAGAACTCGCTAACTGTTCTGTCAGCAAAAATTCAGTTATTCATGCAATTAAGCTGTATGGAGATCTTCCAAGCTCTCATGAGAGCTGAACTTCAGATTACCATAGATGCTTCAAAGAGGAGCCGTGTCTGAATGATTCTCATTAATATTCTTCAAACTCATCCTATATATTGCTTGTTACACAAGATGAGTTTAAAGCCTTTTCATACATCATACCTGAGTCACATTATCTTCATCTGCACTATTGAAGCGCTGCACATCTCCCGAAACAGACACGCGGCTCTCCTTTACAAGGGGCTGATCTTCCGGACCCGTAAAACTATTTGGATAATAGTTTGGGGCACCACCTGAAAACAAACAAAAAGAACCCCCGCAAAACCAAAACAGTCAGATGCCAGGTCTCTTGGATTAAGTCAGAAGACAAAAAAACGTTCTGTGCCTAGAAGAACCTAAATCAATTACCCAGTTATGATTCACTTTATTAAAAACAGTTGTCAGCATTTTTCTGTCAATGTACAGCTCAGTTTCAGGAGCTGTGTCTTCAAGCCAGTACTTATCAGCACTTGCAAACAGCATTTCAATAGCTTTTTTAGGGGAAAAAATTAATTTGTTTCAGAAATAAGGAGGTCTGGCTACTCTCACAACAACATTGCTCAGACAATTTTAATACACAAAGTCATGGAAGTTATTGAAAGTTTTAGTCCAATGCAACATAAAAATACACTTTCATCTGCATATTTGAAGTACTACTTAACTACGCACTGGGTGTATTTTAAACACATAATGAATTTACAGAACTGCATAAAAAGAAACTTCTTATCTGTTCTTGGACAGGAGCAGCGGTTCTCAAGTTCTTGTTTTCCAAATATTTCCCTCTCCTCCCTCAGCAAGTATTAGAATTGGTAGCCCAGAGGAATACAGTGTTTTGGCACGAAACATAGCTTAAGTGTATCCTTGTTTACTCTCAGGTGTAAACAGTCATTACCGGGCAAATGCTGACAGAACATAACCTGCTGAACAGAGGCAAAGCTAAAGCTCTACTCTTGGCATTTATAGTCTTGCCTTTCGCAACCTCTTGGAAAGCAGAAAGCAAAGCAGTTTAACAAAGTGGACTGCGTAGATGAAGGTCAGTCTTTAAGTTTGAAAAAAAGCAAATGTAGATTTCTCAAAGACATTTATGCCAACTCTTATTTTTAGAATAGGTTTTTACCTAGAAGTAGAAGCAAAGAGGTAGTAATTAACTTCTGTGAATTAAGTTCTCTGGCATGTTTCTTCATTTTAAATAATTAATATTTCAGAATTTTTTCAATTAAGTCCCTTTAACAAGCATGTTTATAGAAGTCTTTAAAGGAACGTAAACTAGGGACATTACTGAATTCATTTGACTGGGGGTGTTCTCCCACAAACCCTCTTTCTCTTCAAAAGGCCTATTTGTAATTTTTTTAAATACAACTTAAGCTTCACTTGGTTTTTACGCTGTTAAACAAACTCCCCATCCCCTGTCCAAACATCCAAACAAAGTCTCCTTTCCTGGATTAATAGAAGAGATATACACCCATTCTAAACAAGTATGTAAAGATGACAAGCATTCCACTTTTCAAGAACCAAGAACACCTCCCCCCGCCCTTTTCCCCCATTGTTTACAAAATTAAAAATTAGCCTGTTTGTACCAAGTAGAAGTTACATACATCAAACTGAAAAACACTTAGAGACTTATCAACTACTTCACACAAGACTGATGTTGTATAAAGAACATCCATGTGCTTTTTTTAAAGTCTTAAAAAAAGATGTAGAGAATGCATTCTGTAATCTACACAAGCACGCTTACACTTTACAGCAAAGCTTTGATTCTCAACACACGTACAAGACTGACGAGACATACAGTGGATACACAAATAAGAGCAATGAAGGCAATACAACATATTCAGATTTAGGAATGCTTTCAACAAGATCCCTCAAACAGGAGGTAACAGGATAAAAGTCAGTATCTTGTCAATTAGCATTATATCAAGAACATAGGAAACAGAGGAATAAAAGGTCACTTTTTGTAGCAGGAAGAATTAATCAGGTAGACCTTCCTCAAGGATCTGTGTGAGGACTAGTACTATTCAACACATTCATAAAGTTACCCAAAAAGTGAGCAAATAATAAATTGACAGTTTAGCCTCTGTAAACTTTAACGTAGTCAAAATCAAAGCTACATAATCTCACAATACCAAAACAGTTGATGAAAACTGCTTTTCTGAAAACAATTATATTTGCAATGTAATTCACATGGGGAACAGAAATACACGCAACTTTATGCATGCACGATCACGAGTTCCACGATATGTCATTACCTATCACAAAACAGATCTTTAATTTGTTTAGAATAGTTTGAAGTAAATTACTTTTTGATTGCTGCTGAGCGCCAAGTTAAAGAAAGTATTAGGAATAGCACATGGACAAATTTAGGGCACTATACAGAAAAGAGCATTTGGTGGATTTGTAACAACTGCAGGTGAGGCCTACTAAACTCAAAAAGGATCTAGTAATATGAGGAAAGGTACTAAAAAGTTGATAAATATTGCGAGAGGTAAGGAACAGTTTCCACATAAAAGGGAAAAGAACAGATTGGCAAGTCTGAAGCTCAGGAAGTTATACAGTGGTGTTTGAGTTGGGGGAAAAAAGTCACAAGAGACACTGAATGGTTGGGGAGAAAAAGTAGCATTTCTCATAGCATAATAAGTAATATCCAATAAAATGATCCGTTTAGCAAATATCTCAAATCCCCTGTGAAGAGAAAAGAATTCTGCAGCACATGCATAAGTATCACTATATTTAAAGGTATTCCCATTACTACCTTGGTTGTCAGAAACGCACATTGGTCCATCCCTCTGGTAATTGGCCACACGAGTTCTGAAGGGGCAGTTCACAGGAATTTGTAGATAGTTAGGTCCCAGACGGTGTCTGTGAGTGTCAGGATATGAGAAAAGACGACCCTAAAACATTTATCACAAACATTAACTACTACTTGCTGAAAAAGATCACTTAAGTGGTATATCCCAATTCAAAGCACTATACATTGAAGTGTGAAAGGGAAAAGACCATTTCCTTTGCATATATATTCTTGAATACTTCAAATTATGTCCAAAGTGACACTCGGCCACAAACTAACTTTGCTGGAATACCAGTGAAGAATGGCAGGTTGAGTTGCATTTGTGCAGATTGGGTATTTCCTACCAATTTCACAATGCCAAACCTATTCCAAAGCAGGAAAATGGTTACACGTGTAGAGATGAAAATGACTGCAATTGTGCTAAATATCACTAAAGAACAACATAATATTTTCCTACTTATTTTCAAGCTTAGATTTAAAAATTGATTACATCTGAAATACAGTAGTCCCTTATTTATTTATTGAACTGAATCTGAAGCAGTTCTAGCGATATCTGGATGCTAAGAAGACAGACTGATTCTGACCATGAAGTTTGTGGGAGCAGAGGCAAAACAACAGAACTGCATAAGGGTTCAAGAGTTTATCCAGTTAAAACTGTCAAAAAACTTCTTGTTTCCACAGATATAATTTGAAACAACGATCTGATTTTAATCTGAAAAATCGTAACATGCAAGCATCTGTGACTCTGCAGATGGTATAGTCTATCAGATATTCTGACCTGTAAAAAAATCTGATACTACTTCTAGAGAATAGTCTTGCGGTCTATATCAGGGATTAGTTATATCTGTATTTTAGAACATTTGAGGTCCACCTCTCACACTCTTAAGAGTATATAACCCTAAGCTATACTGTAAAAGCATGAATAAATATGCATTGCTGCTACGGTTTTATCCCGTAGTTCTCACAGTGACAGATTTCCCCATCAACGTTGAGAGTTGTTGCAGATGCCCTCTAAATTCTAGATTTTCTATTCCTTTAGTTCTTTCCTGTTCTCTTTATATTTAAATTTTCAATGACTATATAAAATGGTGATCATTAAAAACAACCACCAAAATCAATAATAAATAAAAAGTTGCTTTCCATCTGTCAGGTTTACTGCTGCTACACAAACAGGGATAGGAATGCTTTCATAAACAGCAAAGCAAACATAATGCTATTCAGGTAAAATCTTATGTGCTTTGTAGCTTACCTGCAGCATTTTATCCGGGCTAGGTTCAATACCCGGTGGCATGTTGCTAGGATCATATGCCATCTGTTCCACCTCTGCAAAGTAATTGACAGGATTCCTGTTCAAGACAAGCTTTCCCACAGGGATAAGAGGGTAGTCACCATGTGGCCAAATCTATAAGACAACACACACACACACATTAAAATCAGCGTTATAGTATTATGCAGCTTAAATAAGTACTAGGCAGCATTTGCCTGATTTAAGTCTTGATTGAGAAAATACATTACTGAAGAAATTTATTTTTTGCTAACAAACATTGAGAAATGTCTTATTTTAAGAAGTCTTTTGCAATTAATACAAGAGTATTAATGCAACTTATTTCACCATCCCAGCATAATCTCAGCACTTGAGTACTTAAACGAAATACCCACAGGCACTTGAAAAACTGCCTAGGAATGCAATATCATCAGTGGAACCAGTAGCACGATTGTTTTCAGCTACTTCAAAATGCAACCAGCTTAACTAGCCTTTTCTTTGTCATCTTAGCTTTTCAAGTTTAAAAGTCTTCAGCCATTTTGGGAGAGCAATATTAGAGGAATAAAAAAAGTAATACACAAGTTCACAGTCTTTCGACAAGCCATTCCTTAGAACAGCAACTGGAAGTCTGACAAAATCAGAGCAACAGTCAGAAGCTACGTTATTAACAACACTTAAAACTAGCAAGCTCAGGGTGTGATTGTATGATCTGAGATCACACTTCAGAAGTCCAGTGCAGTGTAATCTACAGGCCTGGAATCAAGCCCTATCCATATTTCACTGAGGAAGAGTAACATCAGTTATAACATCAATGTAATTTCACCTCCAGAATTTCTGACTCATCATGACCATATAATAAAGAGCACGCTTAAAAAATACAAGGGAAGAATAAAAAAGACAGAATAACTTTATTGATAGGGACTAGTAAGAAAACAGTGCTACTCCATGGAAACTGTTACACTTTTTAATGGATAAACTCAGTTCTGGCATTTGCTACATTTTGATCTCATGACCTTTCTTAAACTAGCTGAAATTGAATATTCACAACAGCATCAGAGATACCTTAGTTAAATCAAAAGGATTAAATGGAAACTTCTCTGCTTCTTCAAATGTCATAACTTGAATGTAGAAAGACCATGATGGATAGTCCCCCTTGGCAATGGCATTGTAAAGATCACGTATTCCATAATCAGGATCAGTAGAAGCCAATCTTCCTGCTTCTTCAACAGAAAGATTTTTGATGCCCTGGTCAGTCTAAAAGCAATAAAAGCAGTAGCACCAGTTACAACATGCAAAAAGTATAACAGAAATCATTTATAAGAATGTGCTTTAACAAAACTTATAATCCCAGATTGTGATTGTCCATGTTCCAATCCCCAATAATTTGGGTTCAGAATAATAGTACGTTCAACAGCTGCCTTCCAGATAAAAATTAGTTCTCTGATAAAAATGAACTAAATACGTAATGCTATACTGCAGAACGCAAGACATCAAACTTGAAGGTATGATCCCTGCAGCACATCAAGTAAAGAGGTTTCCCCTCTCCCCTTACAGGACAGAGTGCTCCTTCATTGTCCCATCGTCCCACCTTTTCCTACAGATCGCACGCTAACAAAGTGATAAAACAGTTGCAGCCCTGAGGGCTGAAAGTTCTGGATTCTACATGAATCTCAATTTCCCACACCCCACCCCTATTCTGCGACATCTTTAGCACTAACTAAAATCTCATTTTAATAAGCTTTTGACAACTCGAACACTAAAAGCTGTTACACAATCCCTCTTAGCTTAACATAATGGTTTCCAAAGTCTTGCTTCAAAGGTAGATGTCCAGCCTCCACTAAAGTCTAATGAGGTAAGAAGCTGTGTGGCCTTTAAAACCTCAAAGGGAAGTTGTTTTCAAGCAAGATATGCTAGAGACTGTCTTCTCAGAAAAGTGTGGAAGTTCTGTGAGGTTCTGTGAGCTTCAGCTTCAGAGCCCTTGGAAACAGAGCTTTTATATTTTGGAATACAGTTGAAGTCACCTTAAAAATACTAGATCAATACAGCTCATGTCCAGAAGATAAACGGGAACAAAACCCAGATCCAGACTGAGAGAACTTTCACCTGAAGAAGCACCTGTTGAACCCAAACTACTGTGTAGCCATGAACATGAAACAGGAACATATCACACACTGAATAAAACACATTTCCAAAGGGCTAGAGGATTCTTGCATCTGCATTGAATGACAGCAAGGGAGTCTGATAGAACGTTCTTGCACAGCTTCACACCCAAAACACCCAGTGGTACGAGCCTGAAATGCTGAGCTAGATGCTCAGAGCTCACTGCACAAGTAGGCTGAGTTCTCCAATAACAAGAGACAGTTCCCCAAAGAAGAGTTCTTTATAGCCAAGTAAATACCTACTATGTCGTAGCAAGAACAATGATGTCAGTTATATTTATTAAAGGTATGTAACAGATATAAAAAAAACCACACACACCTTTTTGATTGAGTCAACGCACTAACAAGTCTTTTCTGAATTAAACTTGAAAAGTCACAGAACATTTTTAGACAACTAACCTATTTAAATTGTTTTTTTAATCCAATATGATGTACACTTCTAATAGATAACTGGAAAAAAATATCAATACCTTCACATGGAATTTGCAATAAACTGCTCTTCCACTAGCATTAACCAGTTTAAAAGTATGTGATCCATATCCATTCATATGGCGATAACCATCAGGAATACCACGATCACTGAACAAGAAAGACACCTAAAGAGAAGGATCAAACAATATTAACGGACTCACCAGATCAAGGATAAAGTCACCATTTGAGACAAACCTCATTTACTGCATTAATCTGCATCGCTGGAAGCTATCTTAATGTTATGTATTCCTTGAGGAATTTCTAGTTTAAGTTTTAAGAGCATGAATGAAATAAGACTGCTTTGGTTTTGCACGAAGAACAAATGTAGATTAAACCTATGTGAAGTTTTATGCCCACAGGAAATATTTGGTGAAGACATTAACCTAGTGATAATGTTATGATTTCTCCTCTAAGTACAGAGGAGGTAAGCATGGATAATTTAAGTTACAAATATAAATAAGAACTCTTTCCAGCTTAAAGACAAAATCTGAAAACTTAACAACTAGTTCTTCAAAGTCTTCAAGCAGTAAACATACCACCATGCAAACATATTCAAAATGCTCCTTTTCTTTAGGTTTATGATCACAAACAATGCTTGTGGTGGTACGTTTTTCAATTACTGGAAGGCTTCTGCAAGAACCCATTTTCTTACAGAAAAATTACAACTGGATTTTTGATTTTATATTAGCCTTTTTTGCCTATCATAGATACAAATACATTTCAGAATTAGAATGCACTGTTAATTCTAGTCATTTTTGGAGTTGTTCTAATATGCTACACAATATACAGCTTTAAATAAACTTATATGTGATAGCATTATTTTCCCAGTATTCTATTGTTCTCCAACATTAACAGTTTGCTGTTCACCAGTACCTCCATTGCTTTAGTGTTAGAAAACTTAGCAACTTCCCATTCATCCCTATATAAAATATAATTATGAAAACAGAAGAATCTCACCCATTTCATAGACTCTTTAAAAGAAAAAAGGCTAGATACACATACTAATAGCCTTAAAAGTTATTGTAGGTCTTCCACCTTTACTGTTCCTAAAAGATTATGTAGGCTTCTAGATAAAACATGAAAAAGAGAGAGTTAAAAATATATGCTATCATAACATGATTTTCTTAATCCTACAAAATAAAGTCAAAGGAGAACCTTACTTGATGCAAAGACTCAGGGCGAAGACTCCAGAAGTCCCACATCATGTCTGGATCCTTCAAATGAGTCTGAGGGTTCCTCTTTTGGCTATGGATGAAGGATGGAAACTAATTTGTCCAGAAGTGGAGGAGGAAGGAAGGAGAGGGGAGGAAAAAAAAAAAAAAAAAAAAAAAAAAAAATA
>JAVJGG010000021.1:27568740-27595405 GCA_035590195.1 Aviceda cuculoides | reverse complement strand
AAAAGGTTCCGTTACTGGGCGAGGGTCCCTGGGGCTGGGAGAAGGGAAGGGGGTACAGACAACCCAGCCGGTCATGACACCTCCAAATTATATGGGATATACTAAGCAACTCCTGGTACAAAACAAGGCAAACAGTTTTTTCAATACACTTAACTATGAAAGGAATAGCACAGGGAAAGATGAGACAAAGTTGTAAGATCACTGAAAAAAATCTTCTATTGTCATACCCCTCCCGCAACCAACTCATTCACAGACCAGTAAAATTAGGGTAAAGTGAAACATCTACAATTAGGATAAACAAGCTGTTCAAAGCTAAAGAACGCTTTCATTTTGAGAACAATAAAGTAAGAGGAATCTTTTCAAATTTGTATATCTGAATATCTGACTTGTAAATGAATACAGAGATACCATAAAGTATCTGTGCAGAACTCCTCCACTCAAGGAAAGCCCCTCTACTTAAGAAGTGCTGTTAAACTTATACTAAAAGACCAAAAAAAAAAAAAGATTTAATAAAAAGAATTTGCAAGAAGCTTTTAAAGTGAAAAGTCTTTTTTTTTGCCCTCCAAATAGCCTCAGAATGAAAAAACCATCTACGGAGTCAAGCAGCTAATTTGAATACCAGTGAAACTGATTAGATCTGAAGTTAAAAACATGATAATGTATGTACTTGCTGGCTATTCTACTGTGCCATATGCACTAGAAAACACACAAAAAAATGTGTGTGCTATTTGTGGTATGAAACCACGTAAGTAATCAAGCATTAGTTCTTAAATGTATTTATTTATTTAAATAACACCTTTTCAAGTCAAAAATGTTCAGACCTTCTAACAAACAACAAAGTTCAAATGCGTCAAAACAACAGCTTTTGCTTCTCAGTGAAGCAAGAACAAGATGTGAACGAACTTTTGGACGCTTTCACAAAGTACCCTCATCATTTGTGCTTACTCACCAACATTGCATCCCGAATAAAGAAGATGGGAGTATTATTTCCCACAAGATCCCAATTACCCTCTTCTGTATAGAATTTCATTGCAAAGCCTCGAGGGTCACGAACTGTATCAGCTGACCCAGATTCTCCAGCTTGAAGAAACACAGGAACATACAGAAGTGTTACAATAGGCAGTGCATACAAGTTGTAAGCATAAAAACATAGACTTTGAGAATATGCCATAAAATCTTAAAAGGGCGGGGTTTATTAATTTAAGTCTTTTCTATACCAAGGAATTTTTTGGTGTATTTTCAACAATACTTCAGGCACTGGAAGTTTCCAAACTGTGAACAGACACCCACCCAAGCACCCAGGCCACAGTTAAAAGAAAGAAAAAAACAAGTACTTTCCACTTGAAACAATTAAGAGTGGAATTTGCATTATCACTAACAGAGAAAACACCAGATTACAAGGCTGAATCAGCTAAAAACATATTAGTTTCTGTGCATCAAATGCCAGTGTGAAAGCCCTCATCTGGAAGGTAGCAATCTAAATAGGGTGCCTAATAAAAAGGGAATTTATTATAGAAGAGCAGTAACCCTTTTAATTCCCCTCCTGCTTTATCCAAAACAGTCCTTTCAATGGGTAACTTTATACCAGAGCAAAAGTGCCTACCGCAATACCTGAGCAAAAGCCTTCCAGAAGTATCTGGGAACAGCTAATGCTAAACATCATGATGAAATAACAAAGGCACTCATTCTCTCATTAAAAATTGTGTACTACAGAATAGCTAGGAAGAAACATGTTCAAACAGAGCAGGGAAAGGAAAGGTAACGAAGCAACAACCCACTTCAGCACACAGTCCACCAATCAAACTCAGCCGCATGTCTTTCCCCCGTATAACATTCCATGACTCCTGAAGTTTTGGTGACACAGAGAAAAGCCAGCAGGCCAAAACCAGCAGCTCCTTGAGCCTTGCTGGACTACTTTTTTCTCTCCAATACTACTCCCAGAACTGAATCCTCATTAGTATTTATCTTCTTTTAAATACAGATAAAGTAGTAACACATACATTTTGAAAGATCATTTTTCTATCAGTCAAGATATTGATCATAATGCATGTTTTCACTAATATCATTTAAGGTTTTGCTAGTTTATGCATTCAGCTCTTTAAGAAGTTAAGAGTTTATTTATGGAAGATTGTTTATTTTTCTTTGCCTAGTACTTACTTCACAGCATTCATCCCCAAAACATTCCCACAGCATAAGAGATTATGGGTACTTAACTTTCAGTGTTAAACTGCAGTATGCAAGAGTTGATTATGATCCATCCAGAAACAAAGCAAGCTTTCTGTCAGGAAAAAATAGCTCAGGCTATCCTTCTCTCACATTCCAGGTGGAAAAGTGTCTACAGAGAGCTCTGACAGAAATATGCAGAAGCTGCTTAAGGTCTCACAATTTAAATGAAATTCACAGAAGAGGAATTGGTTGGCAGAGAGTGTTTTCAACTACCTTAAGTGCTCCACAATGCAAACATTGCTATCAGTGTAACTATGGTACATACATAAGAAGATACACAATAACTTTAGAGCCTTACCAACAGTGGAGAATCGTATGGCAATTGGAGTTCTTTTTCCAATGTGTTCAAACACTTTTGCCTTACAATACTGGGTAATATCATGAGTGACTTCAAAATAGCCAAAGGCTCCTGAAGAAAAGTAATTTCAAAATATCAGATCTAGATACCTTCCTTCCACTCACAGCATATCTGTTCTTCTATTGTGGTCCAACATACAACTTTAAGTCAAAAGGAAACATGGAAATACACCAGTTTAAACACAGTTCATATCTACACACTAAAACACTCGATTTATTTTCACATAATTAAATTTACTTGACACAAACTACTATTTGCATGGTGCTCACTCACCCCTCTTTAACTGATTGTTAATGGTTCCTAGCAGCAACACAGACCTCATTTCTACTGTGAAAAATAACAGACTGTAGCTTTTTGGATGGATGCTCTTCGGCCAAGATTTGCATATTTATCTCAGAGCAAGACAAGTATTTCTTTAATCCTTACAAGTATTGCAGAATTTTTGGTCTACCTGTAAGCCAGATGAAGCAACAAAGTTCTTCCCACCCCCACAGAGCAATTTTTCCCATGTACATTCACATTATAAATTCAGCCCCATGTTTTCTTCTTCTAGGGCAACATGTAACAAAAATCAGAGGTGCCGGTTCTACCCTACTAAGATCAATAACAAATTTTAAAATGAGTTGGTTTTGGAGTTTTTTAAATTTAAATAGTAGACCATCATCTTGCTTTGGCAGACAGATACACTGGATGACAAAGACAAGAATCTCCATCAAATAACATGCAAACAGACATTAAAATAGAGATAGGTAAGTCTTCCCTTTCAGAGGAATAGGGTACTATGGAGGAACAGATAGATGAAGCAGAGATTACAGCAAATACGATAAAAATCTAAGGGCTATAACTACATTTTCTCTCTTCTTTTTTTTTTTAAACAGTTTTTCAGTGCTTCAAGTTTTGGCATTGAGTTCTTTTAAACCAGGCCTTACCACTGTTGTTGATACAGAATTATTTATGATAACCTATACTACTAAATTATAGGTAACATAATGCAATTTATCTGTCAAAATCTACGTGTTAACTCAAAAGCTTTTTAAAGTCTAATTCTACACAGAGAAAAAGTATGTGTTTTTAAACATACCTGCCCCTTTTGCATGCACAACTCTTTCGGGAATCCTCTCTCTGTCAAAATGAGCCATCTCATCAGTGAAAACAACATCTTGAACAAGAAGAGGTCCACGTGGCCCTACTGTCAGAATATTAAGCTTATCCCCTACAGGGTTCCCAGCACCGGTGGTCAAGACATCTGGTTTCTGGAAGCAAGAGACAGTCAGTATCACAACAACAGAAATTAAAAACCCTCTATATTTAAGCCACACGATGTGCATGGCTGTTCAACCATTATGTGTCACAGGACATATTAACAAGTATATAGAAAAATGACATAAGATTCTGGAACTAGTTACAGAAAATATAGATGTTTAACTACATCATCACAGTACTATGTCTGGGGCTATTTCAGAAGGGGAGTTCAAGTCATGTATAATCCAAGAATGTTTTCCATGGTTCAGAAATATTACTTGTTAAGACTACCTATCTTACTTAAAGAAAAATATGAAGTGTAAACCTTAAAACAAGTGTTAAGGTTCAGTTTGCCCCCACCTTAACAGGAGAGGATGGGAAGAGAGCAAGCTAGAAAAGGAGTAGCTGCTAGAGAATAATAAGGGAGAAAGGAGACAAAGAAAGCAATGCCAGTACAGGGACGGAGACATAAGGAAAGAGCTACAGTCACACAGCATAAAGACTAAAAGGGGGTACCCGTGAGTACCATTGCTCTGGAAGAGCTATGGAAAAATAACATAAGCAAGAGCACCTGAGGAGTCATCATTCTAGACTCCTGAACCACAGAAGGACTAAGATTAACAAAAGCTCTACTGTCAATAAATGTCCTGTCAAAAGGACAGCAAACCAGAACTTTTTTTTCTGTTTTACCAACACCTTTATTGTCTTTAAAAAATGTGCCCAAGATAACCCATACTCATCCTTTTCCCCTCCCTTCCATACCAAATTTAAGTTAACCATTCCCATAGGCTACTTAGAGCTCCAGCATCTCATACTGTAGGAGTGACTCGATACCTGAAAAAACAGTCACTCCAAGACAACTTCAAGAAACAGCTGTTGGAACTCTGTAGCACTATAACTGAGTATACTCCCACTTGCTTAAAAAAAAAGTCCCATTAGAAAAGACTTTGGCTGCATCACATACAGGGTCATATGCTCCTCTAAGGCAACAATCCTGTTCTACTGGGTGCTGTGGAAAACAGGAAGAAAGGTACATCAGCTCCAAAAACCTGATGGTTGCAGTTGCAAGTTTTTCCTGGAGCACTTTTATTGTTAGGAGCCAAGGCAATGCTTGTAAAGGACTTAGAACAACAGAATAGAAGTTAATACAAAGGAAAAAACAAAAAAAAAAAACCCAAAACCCCAACCAACATTTGCAACAGGGAGAGCTCAAATATCTGAATCCACAAACCCACAGTTAGATGCTGCATTAAACTGACATACATCCATATGGGCTCTCTATCCATACCATCCTACCCGCTTCTGCCAGTAGCATCCATCCACCTGAACCACAGGAAATGCACCAGAATAAACTCACTCATCCCCTCCCAACTAGTTGTCCTTCTTTTAAAGCTCTATAAATGAGAAGGGACGGTGAAGAGAAGGAAAAAATAACCCTTGATGAGAAGGTCTTCATTATTATATCAGCAACTTTGTGGGGTTCCAACTTCTATACTGACAATCCAGGTTTTGCTTTAAGTGTTTTATTTACTGTAAACAGGCAAAATTCCCATCTGTATCTCATGGAGGAGTACACTGAACTAGACCAGCCTCCAGTTTGGTTTGGTTTTTTTTTTTTTTTTCCAAGAGGCAACCCACAAAGGCAGGCAAAAGAACAATTATTCACACATCTACACCCAGAGTTCTGAATAAGGCAGAGTATACGGGGAGAGTTATATACACCTTTGTTTAACTTGGGTACACAAATAACCACATGAAAGACATTTGACAGGATAACTGCATTTCCAGTGTGTTCTTACTAATATGCAACACACGCTACTCCAGCTGGCTTCGATTAACAAAATATCTAGGTTCTTCATTCCTCATTCACCACTTCATTAACACAGAGCTATATGCATAAATTCAATTCCTTAAGTATGCTTGAAATCCTAAGACACACTGAAATTTTTACAAACATTTAAAAAAGACAATATATATCTGGTTACAGACAGGAAATTGATGTTCAGAAACATACAGAAAAGTTACCTCTTTAGCATTATTTGAAGTATGCTTAAGTCAAAGGAACATCTGCTTAAATCAAAACATTATCCATAGTTTGTCAAGGGAAATATGCAAGAGCAGAAACTGTTCTCAGTATTCTTTCCACTGCTTATGTATCACATGCTTCCTACCTTATATTTTGCTCAGTTTTAAGCAACGCACCTTGACACCTACTCTAAACCTCTGATTTGAAGAGCCCTTTCTTAGAACATAGTATAGTCTGCAGATGATGAGACTACAAAATGCTCACACATCACGACATTTTTAATTAAACATTTTGGTCAAGAAATTTTTTCAGAGTTTGCTTAGGGAGAACTACTTTTTTTTTTTTTTAATCCAGCTTCCAGCACTACCAATATTCTTCTTTTATTTTCATTAGTTTTGCTGATTAAAAGCTTCAAGTTTCTCACAGATAAAACCCAATGTATTTGTTTTTCTAATTATAAATTCATTGATTTTTTTTGTACTGATGACTCTGTCATACTGATTTAAGACAGGCAAGCTTGCTGTAATGTGATGAAAAAGAACAGATCCTACCAATCCTAAGCTTCTGCATTTTCCTCCCCAACCTTCTTGTGTTATCATTCAATACAGACATTCCCATCCTTCCCATGTGTTCTACGCACACACAGAGACTTCTACATCATCCTCACTCTAAGGCAGCCTGTGACACAAAAAACATGCGTACAGCTTCAGTACTATTTATGAATTCTGACTACCATAATTTTAAGAAAAGCAAACTTGAGGACTGGATTTTTTTATTTTTTTTTTTTAAACACAAGATATAGCTCTTAAGACCCCTCCGGTCCATACAGTGACTTTTTAAAATCACTAATACTTATGTCATCTTGAAGCCGTGACCAAGTTTCACTCAGTCCATTGAGAAACACCAAAGTTATGTTGTATTAGAGCCACATTTATCCTGGAGTTCTTCATAAATTCTAAGCAGCCCAGTAGGTTTAACCAAGCAGTGGTAAGACTATAATGCATATACCTACATCTATGACCTTCTCCTCTACAAAGCCCTCGCAAGAGCTTGGTAAAAGAGAAGAAAACAAGAAAAAGTGTATCCGTAGTCTTAAGGAGACTTTCTGAGTCCTTTTGATTCACCTATGCCTTTATAATACCTTCTGTGTGATTACCTCAAGGGTAGAAAAAAGCCTTGCATATTATTTGAAAACTATCCGTGCAACAAAGAATAATGGTTTGTAGAAGTAACACAGCCCTTCTCAAACCAACAGGTTATACTGTTGTCTAAAAACCAATTCTTCTACAATGCTAACATTTAAGACTACTAGAAGTAGTAGCTAAACCCACAACTTTTTGAAACTAAAGCCATCAAAAAGTTTAACAGCTTTATGGCTGTACAGTCTCTTTTGTGTAGGCAGACTTTCAGAAAGGCTCTTTCTAGCATTCACATTAGACGTACAAACACTTTTTTTTTTTTTTTTTTAAATGGTAGGATATATTCACTTTAGTTTCAGGTTAATGTTATGTGGGGCACACAAAACAAGTCCCATCAAGTGTGAAGGGAAAGAAAAAAAACACGGTAGTTTTAAAAAGAATTCTTATACTACTTTTGGACTTGAGTTTGTTTGACACCTATATTTTCATACGGCTGGGAGCTGCATACAGTCAAAACCTTAAAAGATAACTTTTGAATCTGCGTATGTATTTCATTACAGCATTAACCTGCCATGACAGAAAGGGAAACAAAGCCAGGAGAATTTTAGTCACAGCTGTTGTAAACACCATACATCAAAGTACAAACTTCCAGGCATTACTGATACTTTGCACTGTATACAAGTCACTTTAAAATTCTAATAAGTCCTCCCTACTTTCTATCTTAAGGTCTCATGACTCCTTATGCAACACAGACTTTGGGTTGCCTCCCAACCTTGAAATTAACCTTGGCCTGTATTCAAATACTGCTTTGTTACAGAAAAGCCAACATCCATATGAAAAGTATTACTTGAGGTAGAAAAATAAAATACTATGAAATACACTAGAATACGATGAAGTCACAATTCATCACTGAAGGTAGGTTTCGTACTGTACCTTCTAAATCCGAGGGGAAAAAAAGCACAGCCCAAGATGACTTAACAACTACGAACAGTGGGAACTGAGGCATCCACTGGTGTCTTGCAAGACTGCTGACTAGTATAACCAGCAAAAAAAGTATTTAATGCCAAATACATAATTTGACATCTCTGTCAAAAAACACATAGCAGAACCTGTCGCCGTGATTTGATGAAGAAGGGAAATAACTCCTGCAGTATTTATACTTTTACCGAAATATTTTGGGGTATATTCCACATCTTCAGAAGACCGAGAGCCATGCCGTTGATTACATGTTCTCATGATTTCGCTCAACCACTTGCCCCAATCCACTTCAACCCGGCAAACAAGTCTCCACGTACTGCTGAGTATACTTCATCTTTTATAGCATTCCCCAGTTACATTTTCACTGGGTTCTACCAATGCGACAGCAGAACTGATAATGCGAATATCCGATTTGTGACCAAAAAAAAAAAAAAATTCTGCCCAAAGAATTCCCTGCTGGGGCGCAGGCGAGCCCCATTCCTGCCTACAAGGAGAGGCTGGGGACGAGGCCGCCGTGCCAGCAGTGCTGACCGTCCTTGTCGCTCCCGGCCAGCGGGCAGCCGCCAGCCCCTCCACGGCCCCAAGCCCAGAGCTGCCCGTTACGGGGCCAGGGCTCCTCGCCCTCCGCCGCTGCCCCGCGGGATAACCCGGGCTGCCCCCCCCCCCCAACCGGCCCCAAGCCCCTGCTCCCTCCGGGCTGGCTTCCACCCAGGCCGGCGGAACGCCCCGGGCTCTGCGCCCTCCAGCACCCGGGCTCACCCGCTCCCCGCCAGCGGGGCGATCCCGCCCGCGGGCCCACCGTCCCTCCGCCGTGGGTCCGTCCCCGTGTCCCCCCCCACACACAGCGGGCCGGACCGTTACCGCCTCAGCCAGCCGGGCCGGCCGGAGAGCGGGGCCCAAGGGCGCGGCCCCTCAGACCTCACCGTACCTGAGAGACCCGCTGGCTCCGCCACTGCTTCAGCTGCTCCGAGGCGTCGTCCCGACCGTCAGCCATTTTGCAAGCTTAGGCGACCCCCAAGCCAGGAAAAGGGGGGGGGGAGGTGGTACGGAGGAGAGAAGCAAAAACGGGGTGGCCCGGCGGGACCGTGATGGCTACCAGCGAGGAGGCAGCACCGGAGAGGTCACCCCGCGGGGAACCGCCGCTGCCCCGCGCCCTGCAGCAGCAGCAGCTGGAGGTAGCGGGAGCTCCTGCACCGACGGCTTCTACCACACCCCCCCCCCGCCCCAACGCTGCGCCCGCCCCCCGCTACCTCCTCGGCCAATAGCTCTGCGCCCAGCGGGCAGCGCGAGCTGTGAATGGCTGAGAGGAGCGTCAATCGGGCCTTGTGAAGGCGGGGGCGGGGGGGTTGTGCTGGCGGCAACCGGTCGCCTCAGCGTGAGGGGGACGGCGAGAGGGAAGCGCGGGGTCTGAGTGCGTGTAATTAGCTGTGTGGAGGTGTGTAAATCACTCGGGTTTTGGTGTGTGTTTTCAGTTTTGAGACGTCGGAGCTTTCTAAAGGTGCCGATTGGGGAGAAGTCATTTAGTGGCGTAGGAAATTACAGGATGAGGGCACTGTGGAAACTGCAATTACTTAGGGAGTTTCGGAGGCAGGGTTTGTTTAAGGGGGAAAATATGTTCTAAATTGCAAAATCAAAGTGACCGAGTGTATAGTGAAATGTTCGTTCTTGTATCTGTACCTCAAATGAGGCACAGGTGGTACATTAACATTAGTCATAATTCATATGCGCCCAATCGTAAACAGTATTTTTTTGGAGGCCTGAATTTGTAACCTAAAACCCATCCGCTTCTGTTTAAGAACAATAATAAAGCTCCCTGGGTTATACTGACAAATAATGAGCTAAATACAGTTCTGCCGTTAGGCAGCTGTAGTGCTGCTCCGTAAAGCGCCGTCTTTGTGTGCTGAGTTTTCCGCACTACAGCCCACAGGTCCATCCCTCCTGCTGTAACATCCACAATTCTGGGGCAAGTCCCCTGGCTTTGTGCCTAAAGGATGAGTGACAGGTGATAAAAGTGGTGAACAGATGGTTATTTTTCCTATTTCTCAGGCAAAAACCTTTCAGCGACAGGAATAACCTATCTTAAACTATTAGTTTACGTGACATTGGGAACTTGAAAGATAGGTGAAGATCTGTATGTACCAGTTATTCTGTGGACTTGCCCTTCATGGCACATACTTCTGTATGGGGTTCCTGGACTCAGACAGGTGGGTAAGACCACGGATACATGCTAGAAAACTAAAATATATATTAGAAAACTAAAATATATATACCTTTCCTCTTATTAGCTGTTCCCTAATGACAATGATCTGATGTAATCATAGCAGATAGGAGACCTGTCCAAACAAACAGAAATTGCCCAAATATGCTTTGCAGGAGTATTGGCTTATAAAAGAAACTGAGCCAGCAAGTTTTGTGTGTGTGGTGGTTTGGCTCCCCCCCACATCATTCTTGGTAAGAATCCCAGTATGGTTCTTTACAGAATACATTACGACAATGAAGAAGAGCAGCTCTGTTTACCCATAGCCTGTCAGAAAGAAATGAAACAGGGAAAATGCTTATCTGCAAGATTTTTTTTTTCTCTTAACAGATACAAAGAATAGTCTAGCTCATTATTTCAGTCAATCGCTTTATTTACTATGTGTTATTATGTATTAGAGGGCTAAGACTCCCAAATTTAGGTCTGTACTACATAGGGAATATCACTAATGGTACTCCTTTTCCTCAGTGGTAGGAACAGCCAACTCCCTTTTTTCTGCTTCAGCCTTGTTTGGGACATTTCTTTCATGTCTCCAAGTCTCATAATCTTTTCTTCCTCAACACGATAACCAACGTCATAAAGAAGAGCAAGAAAGATGGATCACCTATGTTTCTAATATTTTTATTCTAAATATACATCATCAGACTACACCTACTACTGCATCTTTGTGCAACCACTGATCACTTCCATGTACCAGACTTTCACTGCACTGAGAAATCACAGACAGAACAAGGTCTTGTGTTGTGTTGAGACACAACAAGGTCTTAACCCACAGAAACTTTGTTTTCAAGATGTTAGCTCCCATTCTGCAAACTGTTTGTAGACCTCACCATCAGCCGTTTCTGAGGACATTTAATGATCTTTCTGGGTACTCATTCAGACTTATGTGGTGGTCTTCCATAGAGTTTTTATTTTTTTAAGATGACTGTTTTATAAAAGTCTTTTCATAAGAAAAGACTGATTGACAAGTCCCATAGGATTAATATTAGGAATGCATACATACACTTTTTTAAATCAAGTAATTGCTATTTCGGTTTGCTTAACCACTGAATTGAGAGAAATGTGGACATTTTCATGAAGAGCTATTGTTTGCTTTTCCTTTAAAGTTTAACACTTCCTGTCAACAACTGCGTGTAGATAAACTTGTCACAAATCTGTTTCAAAGTAAGAGTAACTTGCAAAAACTGCTTCTCTTTCATTTCCCATAAATCCTTCTTATTGTAACTGTAATGCTAGAGGAAAGGATATATGTGTATATACATGCATGTATGTGTGCCTAAAAAACAAGAGGTTAAATACTGGCAAAGAAAATAAAAAAAAAATTCCAAGGGAGAGCAGGTGGCAACATCAGTAACATGTATTTCGATAAATGTTTGCACTTTAGCTTTACTAAACCCAAGCAACTGCGTTTGATAAGAAAGGTCATATACAAAGCTAAGTTAGTGTGAAATAAATACGAAATTTTTCTCTCATCTTGCCTTAATCTTCTATCTTTTCAGTGAAGAAAGCAATGAATACTAGTTTAACTTCCACGGGTACCTTGCTGTGGGTCTCTTTATTTATTTCCTTTTTTCCCCCCTTCTATTTTGATATTTGATTCCTGCGGCATCTTATTTGCCTGCGTAAGCCTACTGTTATATATGTATTAAGTAAACAAACTTCAAACAATTCAAAATAAATCATCTTTATTTACCTGGGGAGACTGGTTCTATGTTGCTGCGTGTCTTTCTGAGGTATAATCCAAACCACACTTCACCCTTAATTAAGATTTTGAGAGATTAAAAGTCATAATACTTAGCATTTGTATTTTGTTCTCTGTATTTATTTAAAATTTGTTTAAACACAAACTACAAGGTCAGTTTTACTCACATACATGCACACACAAACAATTGTGCTGTATGTAAAGTTTACGCATAGTTCAGTCAGTTACACCCAAGGGAATGATCTAGAATTAGTCCAGTAGAAGGTCAATAATATCTGTTGCTTTGCTAATTAAGTTACATGAGCACCTTAAGCTTTTATGCTATGTGTATCGGCTGGCTGACTTGGTACCTACCTCCTGCTTACGATTAATCGGATTCATAAATGTTCCCATGTTCTCTACAACATCTGTAGATACACTCAGAGTGCCTCCACTACACAGCCAAAGCATTTAACTTCAGCACAGCGCATGGGGGCCCCAATGACTTCTATTCTAAAAGATCAGAAAAGAGAAACACAAGACAGAGTGTGCTCATTTTTAATTAAACTGATTATTGGCAAGAACACTTATCACAGGATTGGGAGACTTAATTTTTTCCCCCTTCTACTAAAGATGTTCAAACTTGTATCTTCCAGAGTATCCAAATTATGTATCTAGAGATGAGGCTTGGATACATTTTCTACCTGTGCCACAAGGATTAAGGTCAGAAAGAAAAAAATAAAGACTCTGCTTTAGGCTCTTGTAATAAAAATATAATTGATATTATTGAATATATTTTCAGTCATGAAACAAATTCATCAACTGGATGTACTCCAACTATGACGTAATATAATGAAACTGTTTTCAAGACTTGAAATAATAATTGGCCTTGTTATAAATATCCAACCTTGGGATATTTACAGTACCTCAGGAAGCTCTACAAATGATTTTTCCACGGATCCTTTTGCTGTCATGTCTGATGTAAGCATCAGGGCACAGAAAAAGCGCTGAAAGAGGAACATATACTACTACTTAACTGTTCGCTTACATGACAGAGGATTGAGGGGTAGGTATGGTAAGTACGGTCAGAAGAAAAATGTTGCTATTATATTTTAGAAAAACAGAGCAATATTAATAAAAATGACAGATTGATGTCCATTGTAATACAGTAGATGGAACGTATTGTCTGTCTTGATTCCAAAGTGACAATACACACCCAAAACTATTTTATATGTCGAACTTGCAATTAGATAGACATGAAGTCCATGCTATTAAAGGCCAGCCAGCATCTGGGTGACAGGTACTAAGATGTTAGACATAGTACGTGGTGAGAAGAGATGGAATATGAGATAGGTAACAGTAAACTGGGGATCTCTGTATATGCTCTGGAATTTATGACTGAAAACATTTTACTGGTTAAACTATCATGACAGGAAGTTTATCATTCAGTAACTTGCATTATATGTAGTCTTTGATTTTGTATTGTCAGTCATCAGCTCTAATGGAAAACACTGAAAATGCTGTGAAATATAACCTCTTCAGAAGAGGTGGACTTTAAGGGATTATTGAGAGAATGATACTAGTGGAAAGGGTAAGCAGGCAGGAAGTAAAAACTGGCTTTTATGGAAAATAACACATGTATACCGGGCTGTCAGCTGATGGAGTGAGAAACTGAGATGCATAGCTCAGAGAAAACGTGGACTTCTGAGAAAACACATGCAGAAGGATATTAGGAAAAGGCAGATAGGAAACCTCTTTTTTGTGTTTGAAATATTCCACCATCCTCTGCTGTAGTTACTAGGGCAAGGTCTTAATTTAAACCGCTAGAGAAAAAGACTAACCTCAGAGATAGAGAAGTGTGTTAGAATAATAGTTTATATGTTTCAAACAACAAGTTTTTCGTTTCCTCTGCTTCTTTCATTCTCCATAGACAATAAAGACTTCAGTAATTCTGGAGCAGACATGTCTTCAAACTTTAATAGTGTGTGTGGTTAGTAAATGTCAATGGATGCACCAGTCCTAGAGTAAAATAAATTTTGCAGTATTTTTTACCAGAAAGAGAATTTCATTCATCTATGTTCATGTTTTCCAGTACTTTATTAATTTTCATAAACAGTGCTCCTGATCATCGTCATCAAGAAGTTGTGTTTCATATTTAGTGCTGGAAAGACAGCTGCAATATACTTCTTGAGATAACTGAAAGAAGAACAATAATAGAATAAGAAATGCAGCACTTCTCAGGCGGTAAAGTATTCAAACATGTATTTAGCATTCTGGATATCTCAGTTTTGTATTTTCATTCCTAGAAACTACATTATTAAAATTATTTCACAGCATATAAATACAATTTTCTTTTGTTAATGCATTTGCTCTTATTTGATTTTCTTTCAAGTTAGAGCACCCATAATTAAGCTTATGAATGTGTTTCTGCATTTGTTCTCTGTATTATTAGCAGCATTGTCTGAAGCATTTACCTAATAGCAGTTAATAAAGCCTCTATTTTGAAACATGATTTTGCCCATTAATGCTTCATTGTGCATAAGAAAAGATTTAAAGCTAGACACAGCAATATTTTTTTCTGTTGTTAGAATCAGAAGCTCTTAAGCTCTTAAATGGGTCAACCATCCAGTATGACTTAGTCACATATGCTTTAAATTAGTCAAGTGCTTAATTGGCTTGCTGTATGTTTGCATGTATAAATATAGATGGTTGATCCAAGAGATACCTTGGTACATACAACAGAGGTAATTTTTTATGTTCTAATTTTGTAGAAAGAAGAGAATCCTAAATGAACTGGTTTTTCAAACCAATTGAATTTTCACAAACTTAAAGGCAATTAAAAATGTTGGCTGCCCAGCAGGACTGGAAAATCAGGCTATTATTTCATTGCCAGTAAAAATTAGATACATGCATTTGAAAATTTTGGATATATGTCTGTAGCTAATGCATCAGTATGGCTTTAGACTGATACACAGAGATTATTCATACAACTCATTAATATGCCAATAAAATGAACTAAACTGAAGCTGCTACTTGGATGCATGAACAGAATTTGTTTGCCCATTATATATGTTCTCTGATCTGTAAGCAGAAGAAAGAGCAGTTCAATGCTGTGCTGAAAAATATCAGTGTAATATTTCAGATTAAAACATAGAATTCCATGCTGCAAGTGGGACTGTTTGAGCTCTACAGAATGGGAAGTGAACAAAAGAGATTGCATATATGCCTGACATTTAGGTTGCAAGGTTAATAACACCAGTAATGATGAATTTGGGCATGGTTCATAACTCAACTTTCAGTTAGTTTTGGTACTAAAACAATGTTAAAATTTGTCATCTGATCACACATTGTTCTTTACAGCAGTGATTTCTGAATTTTCCTATGAATATAATATCATGGTTATGACTCAAAGAGACAACAATGTGATCATAAGAAGCTCATGGGGGAAAAAAACCAAACAAACCAGCCAGTGGAATGGCAACAAACGAGATGGATTTGCTGTAACCATGGTAAATGCGGACACTGGGAAACAAGGAAGGACAAAGAAGAAGGTATGTTGCATTTGTAAGGTACAAAACCAGAAAACATCACTATCTTTGAAACCAATAGGCAAGTAGCTAGAAATTCTCCATGCACGATCTAGTCACTAAGTCAAAACTGTTAACCTGAGAGATTTAAGTTAGGCATCTAAGCAATGTTTAGGATCTAAAGAAAGCTGTATCTATCTTCTTCTATGTAAGTAAATTGTCGAAGAATTGACGCTCTGCAAGCAGAGATACATCAAAGACTTACAATGCATGTGACAATCATAATAGGTACATGTGATACTTGTATGCTAGAGTATCAGTAAGCATTTTACATATATAATAATCTAGTGTGCTGACTTGATGGATCAGTTTCCCATGGAAACACCTGGAGGTAGTTGTTGCAAATTCCCAGTGCAGCGATTGCCTGCCAGGATTCTATTAAGATAATAATATTTTTTAAGTTTAACATGCTTATAATCCACATGTAGTTTAATATGTTTTCTTTTTTGCTTCTTTGTCCTGAAAATACAAATACACTTTAAAATATTTAACGGAAGCTGGCTCATCACTGATTCATTTTCATTGACTTTAAACTAGGAGATTAACAGATGCTGAATGTAACACAGATTTTTTTTAAGCTACTTTCAATAAATTGTGAAATAAATGCAGTTTTAAAAATCTGCTTTGTTACTGGAGAAAAACTCTGGCTGTCTCTTTAGTTGGCCTGTTTAAGAGGTATAACAGCAATAGATGTAAGACTTGATGTTTGTCCCTTGAGACGGTTGCAAATAGAACCAATGGAATAATTAATCCTAGGGTACTAGCACACTAATTAGTATTGTTTGAATTGATAGGAGTTGTAGGTTCTTGGTATCTTTGAAAATCTGTTTTTATTTTGGTGTGAATATTTTAGCCTTTTTTTTCACTTTAAGTAGCTGTTGTTCTCAGTATATTTTACATCATAATAGGAGGCATCTAGGGATGGAGTACTGGCAAAAAGTCTGTATACCATCTGCTTACATACCTTAATTTTGACAATAAGAAAGACTACAAAAAATTCTGGGGTCTTATGAGATTCAGAGAAGCAAGGGGCACAGTCAGAGTGAAATACAGCACTGTTCATAGCATATTAGATAAATATAAAATAGCTCTTTTAGCCTGGAATAATTGGTTCACCACAGTGCCTGCCATATGGCCAGCAGCTTGCTGATGCCCTTTGCCCCAGCTGTCTTGTGCAATGGCAGCATCTGAATTGTTGTTCTAGTCATTCTGATAAAAGCAGTTTTTCACACTGACTAGTTATATATCATTATAGGTTGCAAAGATGGCCATTATTTTGTTTAAGACTTATGCAGTTGCCAGGGGCTACTTCTGATTTCTGCTGAAGTAGAATAAAAGGCCTGCATAAGCCCTTGACTGTTTTGACCACAGGTAGATGCGTGGAAAATAAACAGAGCAGCATTTTTTCTGTGTGTGCAGGTATGGCGATTCTTAAAGCCAAAGTTCTTGTCTGTACATTTGACCTCATTTTTCTGAGGTTTTCTGTTCATAGAAAATTTATTGCCTCAAGTAGGTAAGTTGAAATTATGGAAGCATCTAATATACTAAAAAACCCCAAAATAATTCCGTAACTACAGTAGTCTTTACAGCTTTTAGTTAGACATTAGGATCAATTTTAGACATCCTAAAAGTTCTCTGTTTTTTACGTGTATGGAGACCTATGGTTTTAAAATGTGTGCCTGCTTTATAAAAGTTGCTGGAAGAGTTAATAGTTATTTTGACATACCAGCGCAGAACTTGGCTGTTTTGTGACAGCCAAGGAGTGGTGAAACTTATCTGGAAACTGCAACAAATTATTAGTTTGTTGGGTTTTTTTCTGGAGGTTGACATTAAGTTACCAGGTTAATTATATTGATACGTTTCTTTCTAGCTACTAATTGTCCCCTGCACCCTGGCTGGCCATTTACAAGATATTTGCTAGAGGTTTACAAGCCATTTACATTGCCAAGAAACTTATGATGTAGGGATAAAAATGAAATACAGATCACAACTTACTAACTGTCAAACTTATAAACACACTAAAACCTTCTAAACAGATCTACAGTGACCTATTAGCATTCCTATCCAGCTTTGTTTATATGCATTTCCTATTTTTGTTGGGCTAAAAAGCAGTGTTTGTTCTGTGTTTGAACAGCACAGTTGGTTCTTGATTCATAATGTGAACTTTTAGACAATTTTAAGAGGAATACACATTTTTCATTTTTCATTGAATACCATCTTCTTCAGTATTGATGTTTTTGCTCCTTTTCCTGCTTACCAGTCATAGGCATTGTAACCAATATATCTTATTGACAAAAGGCTTCATTGTACTTGAAAGTTAATTGCTGAGTGTTCTCCTATGGATTGGTGATAGACCTTGGTCTATCCCCCTGTATTTTAATGCATGTGAATGAGGAGGGTTTTGTTGTAATCCAGTTCTAATGACTTATCATATGACATCCACCCTCCATTCTTCATTTAATTTACTTATTTTGTCAACCTCTGATACATCTCTGATTCATCATTTTATTGAGCGCTGATGGATCCCATACTTCATAATCCTGGCACCAGCCCTTCTTTCACTGAATCATACAGACTATTCTTATATTTTTTTCAGGACCAGTTTCTGAGATGTGCTATGCATAGAACATTATATAGCACTGTGATACTTCCATTACAGATGATGTGTCACAGGTATGCCTTCCCAATGACGTAGGTGGAAAAAAAGGGAGTTGGTAATTATCTACCCATTGCTTACAGCATACGTTTCATCCTGAGCAGCAATAACAAATTGGCCTGTGTCAGCAGTCTCCTTGTTGGAAAAATATTCCTGGGTTATATGATAACAAGCAGCCCTGTGTCATAACTGGAATTAGGTATATAAGAAGGTGGACAGTGTTATGTTTATTAAGGCTATGCATTGACTAGGTGGTTCTTGAGCCAACAGTGCTAATTAACAACTCAGCTACGTGTGCATGTACTGAACTGCCAATGAGTTTTGGAACCTTATTACGTGATTGTTTCCCTACTGTTTTTCACATGATTTTACTTTTTGGGATGGAAGTATGCATGCTCTCCTGCTGTAGCAAAAACATGGTGGTATACTCATTCAGCATCTTCACAAGAATAGTCATATGGTAAAGTATTGTTCATTCACATAAAAACTAGGAAAAAGCATACTGCAAAAGTATGAACAGTGCATTATGTAAGGTACTTTCGATTGTCATATAAATTCAGAAAGTTTTCATTAATTAGTACACTTTCTTGGGCAGTGAATGTCAAACTACAAATTCCTGCTCCAACATACTGAGATTAAATCTTCTCATTGAAGAAGGTTTCTTAAAATTTTGAATATGGGCAGTGTAATTTGGTGATGAATACTAGTTAGTGTGCTGTTATGATGTGAAGTAGAGTAAAAAGATTTCTTTGAAACTGTGTTACAGAATCTTTGAGTAGGAAACAAAGATTTTACCTCTGTCTCAAACTTTGATGTTTCAGTGGCCTACTAGTGTTACAAAGCTTTGTTTTCCATTTTGTTTTTCATAAAAATGCCAATATTTGCATGCTAGGTGAGTTATATAGCACTTTTCACATATGCCTTATAAATTTTAGATATAATAGATATAATTCTGGGCAATCACTTATTTACTAAATCAGCATTATAAGATACTGGCTCTGAGGTATTTAAACAATATGAAGTATCAAACTGAAAAATCTGTAAAATTCTGTTCTAGGTTTATGTGTAGGTAGGCAAGGTTTTCTAGTGTATACTGGAAATGCCTAAAATCTCTTGAGTTTATCAGAGAAATCAGAAAAAAAGAAAATTAGGAGTCACATAGTAAAATGATAGGAAGTTCTTAGTGAAGAGAGAATTCTGCAAGCGAAGGTGTTTCATTGTTGTTTTTTTCCCCCCTTATTCTAACATGTTTGGCTTTCTTTTAGTAATTATTTTGTTGCTGGAAGTACTGATTCATTGTAGTTTTTCCCACAAATGTGTCTGAACTTTTCTCCCCTACCTTCCAGATGAGTACTATGGTGATAGTACTGCAGCTGTCTGTCTCTCTTGCTTGCCCTTGCTGCTATGCTGACTCAGTATGTTATTATTGATTCACTACCAGACCAGAACAGCAAATGGTGGCTAAAAGAGTTTCATGGAGTATGAGAAGAATCAAGTTCCAATGCTAGATTTAGACAAGCCTTAAAATGAGCCATGTGTGCCAGATGACTACTCTAGCTACTAGGCCCTTTGCGGTACTGAGGATTTCTTGGATACCTCTGCACTGTCCCTTTGCATGGCTCTCTCACTCCTTGGCCCGGACCTCCACGGTCTAAGCTGTATACTTCGTTCACTCCTGAGGTCTCTCTGGATTGAACGTACTACGTCCCTTGCTGATGAAGCCCTGGTGTGTCTGAAAGAACAGTTAAAAGACAATTGTAAAGACAGTGTGGAGGGCACTGCACAAAAACTGACTACCTCTGCCTGACTGTCCTCCAGTGCCATCCCAGAAGGCATCATACTCTCGTCTGCTTCATACCCTGCCTTATTCCGTGCTAGACTATACCACAGCTAGCCTAAGCAGTATGGCTTTCTAGAGGGTTGCCAAGCGACCTTGTCACTGCTCAGGATAACCTGAAAAACAACCCAGTAAGTCTGAACACAAAGCCATCAAAGTTTAATAGCATTTTGGCATGGGTTCATGAGAAAACTTGGGCACAGCTCTGTTATACCTGAAGATGGCCGAGGCTGGAGGTGCCACTTCCAGCACCATTAGCCTAGCACACTGCTAGCAGGTCTTAGGACAGCTTGACACTCCTGAATTCTGTCCAGAGTGGTAAGCAGGGCCATTTTAAATGTCAGAAAATGAAAGCAGAATATACATGAAGGAGAGCATGTGACTGCATTAAACACAGTAGGATGCATGCATCTCCTGGCAAGAAATGGCTCTGACAAGCATCTCTACATTCCCATGCATGTATATGCCTCCTTGGATACTTTTCTGAGCAGATCAGAAAAAGTAATGCTCCCTGGATACAAACTCCATTCCACCCGTACTTCCTATGGAAACAACATCAACAACATGCTGGAATGCAGTTTATGAAATTACATGACATCATCTTGGTGAAGGCATAGTCATCACACCTCCTGTCTTTTCTTATTGATGCTTTCACGTGCATTTCCTATCCAAGTCCTTTCCGAGGTTTTTAACTGGAGAAGACATCTTCCCATGGGGCTGTCACCTTAGGCCACGTGTGGCACCCTAGCAAGGATGGGAGGGAGAACACTCCAGGCATTACAGAATATACAATGTAAGACAGGGTAGGCACTACTGACCTTTGGGTGTAGGGCAGTCTCAAAACACAGACAGAAACAGGACAACTTAACACAAGCATGCCTTCTCTCATTAAGTTTCAGCCTAGGATTTCTGTTTCTGACTGAAATACTATGTACACGGTGACAGATGTGTTCACACAGTGTAGGGAATGCCGGTTTACTCCTTCTACAGTTGCATCCAAGGCAGCTGCACACCATGAGTTAGCCAACAGTGAGCACAGGAGGCCTGGTAGGACACTGTGGTAGGAAAAATTCACTGAGAGAGGATGGCGTAGTGTGTACCAGCTCCATGGCAGACAGGAATGTACACTGCTAATCATCTCAAAGGCATATTCCCATTCAAAATGAGGCACCTGAAGTGTCACAAAGTTTTTGATTCACTCCTCACTGAGGGCAGGTTAGAAAAATAGAGCAGCAAAGTTCCACTACCACGTTACGCTTCTCATAATATGCATCAGCTTGATTTTTATCCTCACTCTGTTTTCCTGACCCTGTCTCACTTGCTTTTTCCTTCCTTTTTCTTGCAGTTGCATCTTCTTGCTGAGGAACATGTTGCTGCACAGAGAGATGCCTAGGTCGGTAGGCCCGACACCTTGTTATGATGGGCCACCTCGTCAGGAGCTGCTCTGGGAACATGATCTGCAAATGACTTAAGTTTAAACCTCCTCCTCATGCAAAATTGCAGGTTTTGTCTTTGTGAAGTGGGTGTCTGCAACAGTGCACTATGCTGTGTCTGTCTTGCCAATATGTTGTGAACAGAAAGGGGTGCTCACGCTTCCAGAGGCTTTACGCTCGGGATAAGGAAAGAAAGCAGATCTCTATTTCTAGTTTTATAAATAGAAAGTCATTGGCTTCGCTATCATGCAGTTCAGATGTTACGCTGGGCAATCCGGCAGCTATTCTAGGCAGTTATGTATGCAAGGCGTTGCGCACTTGTTGATCACTCTGTGAGGCAAGATACCTTGTGCTGATAGTGCCACATCGTAGGACGTGATGTGTTTGAAACCGTGCCCATACGCAGTGCCTCGTCAGTCTGCACATGCACCCCCATTGCATGAGGTGTGTCAAACAGCAGTTGTTCACACAGCAATGGGAAAGCTGGTGTTCATCTTTCCCCTGAGCACTCTTCATTTTGCAGTAAATTGAATTAGTACACATTTGATAGACATCCTGGAGCAGCTTAAGTAGTGTTGTTGCGGTATTACCGAACAGCCAGCCTCAAGAGGGAGTCAGTGGGTTACTGTGATTCAGCAAAGCTGCCTAATCCTACAAAGTTTGGTATTCCTTGGGAAAATTAAGCTCCGACTAAGCACAACCAGGGGAAAGCAGAATTTGTGCAGACAGCCTGTATGGACTCTGATGGAGTAGTAGCCCTTGTGAGGGCTGGTAAGAACCTTGTGGAATGAGATCTTGTATCAGCGCAGAAGCTGTTGCTAGACTGGTGTGTGTCAGTACCACAATAAATACTGCAGCTGTTGTCCTAAGGCTCTGAATTATTCCAGACAAGGTAGAAGACATTTTTAAGACTTGGGTTTTGCCTCTGCATTTCCCCTATCATTTGTCTTCAATTCTTTTCAGCATTGTGCCATTCAGCCATTGTATATAAACACTATTCTCAGCATGGTCTGATATGCTCTGGGGCATGCACTTTATAGCAGTGTTAGAGGATAATATTTTATTTGATTTCCTGGCAGTTTCCTGACTGATTATGAAAAATACAATATTTAACTATAAATGTCTGTATAGTTATTCTTTCCATTGACTCTGTGATCACAGTGGTTGAATCTTGATAATGTTGTTGTCAATACTGTATTACTGGCTAATAAGAGAGAGTTGAGGACATCGACATTACTTCGGTACACACGTGCCAGGAAGCATGACACACATCCGTTGCAATCTGTATGTGTAATTTGCTCTATCAAGTGCCTCATGAGACAGGTTAATATTACAGCCAGTGAATGGCTATAGCAATAAGTGTAATTTTGACATGAAGTTCATCCAAATATGTGAGTATTCTGGCACATGGGACTGTAGCAGGTTTCCACACATACGTGATATAGTAGTGAAAACACGACATCTGACCCCATGACCAGATAACTGAGACTACTGCAGGCACCTCCAAAGAATTATTTTACACTGGTAGCTAGTCATATAGAGACTTGTCAGACCTGGTGTTATATCAGAGTTAGATATCTAGCTGACTAGGGAAGTTTATCCTGCCGTAACTTTACAGCTGGATGTTATAAATTAGTAGCTGTTCAATGCTGAAGAACAACATCATTATTTGCAGCTATTTTGGTAATGTCTAATGACTCCAGGAATGTTGTAGTTGTTTCATCCCTGCATAAGAACGAAAATGCGGGCACTGTAAAATTTTAATTAAGAGTAAGAGCTGAAATAAGAAGAAAAATGGTGGAAAAATAGGCCTCAGTAAGTTTCAGTACACCACTTGCCTTGAATAATGTCATGTGATGAAGCAAATACTCTTCTATCCCCTTCATTTGATCTGATTCCAGTTGCTATAATACAATTGCCCCCACCAACCCTCACTGGTAAGACCTTGTTGCTAGCGATTCAGAAAGTCTGATCTTGTACCAAGTTATCATCCAGGAATTCAATGTACTTTTCAGATGCTAGTCTTTCTTATTCTGACAGTTTTCTCCACCCTTTATCATCACAATCATTTTATTGTGTTATTCATAGGACAAAAGGATCAGATTTAGATCCACAATTTTTGTAGTTCCATAATCTTCCCAAATAAGGCCTACTATAAGACTTGTTCAGTTGTCTGGTGCATTTAAAACTAAGAAGTATTTTTATACCACCTTGTCTTCATACACTGCAAATTTCTGGACAGAAATTTTCAATGTTTGTTGAGGATTACATTTTAAATTAGGTGAAATCTCATTAGTTATTTCCAAGATTAGTTTACTTTTCCTACATCAAAATGTTTTCAAAACAAACATGGAATAAATGCATTACATGTGAAACCACTACTGAGGAAGGAGGCGATTTCCTACATCTAACAAGTGTAGGAAAAACATCTTCAATACTACTTTCATTCTTGGAAAGTGTTTGATTTAAAGATGTCTTCACCTATAAAATGTGTGCTGAATTAAGAGAGATTGAAACCTAATTTAACTGGAAATGTTTAAAGATAAGAGGATTCAGCAGCAGTGTTAGGAACACCAGTGAGGAAAGGGATTCCAAATGTAGGCAGAGGACCTGACTTTGGAAAGGGGCAGTTGTGCCAAAAAGGGTTCATCTAGGTGTCCTTCGCAGCGTGAAAAGCAGGATTCATAGAATCACGGAATTGCTGAGGTTGGAGGGCACCTCTGGAGATCATTTAGTCCGACCCTCAAAGCAGGGTCAGCTAAAGCAGGTTGTCCAGGTCTATGTTCCGTTGGGTTTTGAATCTCTCCAAGGACGGGAACTCCATAACCTCCCTGGCCAACCTGTTGCAGTGTTTTACCACCCTCACAGTAAGAAGTTGGGGGTTTTTTAATGTTGAAATGGAATTTTTTGTGTTTCAGTTTGGGCCTGTTGCTTGTTCTTGTTCCTCCACTGGGCACCACTGAGAAGAGCCTAGCTGTCTTCTTTACTCTGCCCCCACCCAAGTATTTATACACAAAGATACTCTCACCTTCTCAAGGCTGAACAGTCCCAGATCTCTCAGCCTCTCATTAAATGACAGAAACTCCAGTCCCTTAATCATCTTTATATCCCTTTGCTGGACCAGCTCCAGTATGTCCACATCTCTCTTGTACTGGAGAGCCCAGAACTGGACTCAGCATTCCAGATGTGTCTGTCTTGCCCGTGCTGAGTAGAGGGAAGGATCCCCTCTCTCCACCTGCTGGCAATGCTTTCCCTAATAACACAGCCCAGGATGCTGTTGGCCTTCTTTGCCACAAGGATGTACTGCTAGCTCATGTTCAACTTGTTTTCCACCAGGACCCCAAGGTCTTTTTATGCAAAGTTGTTTTCCAACTTGTCGGCCCCCAGCATGTAATAATGCACGGGGTTATTCCTCCCTAAATACAGAACTCGGTGCTTACCTTTGTTGAACTCCACAAGATTTCCTGTTTGACAATTTCTTCAGCCTGTTGGAGGACTCTCTGGATGGCAACACCTGCTGTATCAATCACTCCTCCCATTTTTTGGTCACCTGCAAACTTGCCGCCTGGCCTCCAGCTCAACTTCATGATGCTGATCGCAACCCCTTAAAGTCGGCAGCTCAGGCAGCTTTCAGCCTCCCTCCCTGACCACTTATCTAGGGCATAATTTATCAATTTGCCAATGAGGATGTTACAGGAGGGAGTGCCGAAAGCCTTGCCGAAGTGAAGATAAACAATATCAACTGCTCCTCCCTCATCCATCATGCTAGTGATTTCATCACAGAAGGCTGTCAGGTTAGTCAGGCATCATTTCCCTTTCATAAATCAAAGCTGACTACTCTAAATCACTTTTTTTTTGTCCTTAATGTGTTTGCAAATGGTTTCCAGGATTATTTGTTCCATCCCCTTCCCAAGGATAAAAGTGAGGCTGACCAGTTGCTTTGAATGACTTCTGGGGAGCACAGTACAGCCAAAGCTGGCCAGTTAAGCTGTCTATACAGCAACAACAGCAGTAAACCCCTTTTTTGTTCATCTTGGGAATCTGATGTACATGTGCACAGAGATTTCATTCCTAGTTCCTTATCTCTCTAATTATACCTACTACAAAAGGCAGCTTTTGAAAGCAGAAAGGTGTTTTTTTTATGTTTCTTATGCTTTTCATACCTGAAAATGTGTGTCAGAAGCAGGCTGTTGTTTAAAGTCTTCAGCAATTAAAATTTTTTAAATGGTCTTGCTTAACAGTCACTATTAGTCGTGATAGTTAGAATAATTTTGAGTAGTAGTACTTTATCTATCGTTACAAATAACAGTAAAGCTAATCTGTGTTGATTTCCTATGCTAAGCAAACCTACCTTACTGAAAAAAAAAAATGTAGAGTAATCTTTTTAAAATAGAAATTCTGTTTTAATTGACAGTCTAAGGATATCAGTGAGGCAAGTTCTGTAAGGACAGGCAATGTCTTTTATTAGACTAACTAGTAGAGTAGAAAAAAAGTAGACAGGATTTGTTAGGCAGGAGTGTTTCAGTGGAAGTGTTAATAGCAAAACTTAGTTTTAGCCTGTGCTAAATCACAGATAAAACCGAGACAGGAAGATGGTAAGATTGCCATTTATTACCAACAAGCCTGAAGATTTCTTCAGTGTACTCTCTGTAAAAGATTTCAGTGAGTTCTAACTACCTGAAAAGTTTACACAAGGAATAGTATTATTTCTGAGGATATTGAAGAACAAAGGCTTGGCCTGAAATTCTGTGTTCATGAGATTCTGTCTTCTCATTTTAAATTTTAATTAGTGCTGTCAAGTAAACTTACCTATGAATTACCAATTAACACATCCTGAAATGTAAGTATTGTAACCTTTGAAAATGCTGTTCAGCACAAAATGAATGGGGGAAGAAGCTGGCTTAGTACAGGTTGGAAAAAGTCTCTCTTCAGCTGGGAAGATACGGCTGGTACCTCCATTATTATTTGGCAGCTGGTGAGGTCAGCAGCGAGTGTTTGGTAACTTGCTGAACTGGACACTCAACTCCAGTTAGACAATAAAGTGAGGGCCTTTGTCGGATGGGGATTTTGCTGCACTGTAAAAAATGCACCAGATGTACATTATCTCTCCATCAGGGTTGCTTTGAAAGTATGCAAAATACATTTTCTTAACTGCAGTAAACATCTCTCTTTGCATTTGATTTAGACCTAATATGTGCTTCACCTGCTGTAGTCATGCTTCATCTCTACCTCCCCCCCCCCCATC
>JAVJGG010000021.1:27508637-27563953 GCA_035590195.1 Aviceda cuculoides | reverse complement strand
GCGGAGCCGCCGCCTGTCCGCGCCTCCCCGCGCCCCGCCTCCCCCCCCCCCCCAACCCCCGCCTAGCCCGAGCTCCATTTGCATACTACCCGCCCAGCTCGGATTTCACTGGCGGAGACCATCTCCACCGGCGTCGCCGATTGGTGTTTCTCCTCGCAGGTCATTTGCATGCGGCGGTGCGGGGAGCCCGGCGAGACCCGCGGCGGAGAAGTTGAGTCGGAGCCGGCGCCAAGTGTCCCGCCGAGCGGCTCGCGCGCCTCGGTCCGCCGCCGCCTCAGCCCGCCCGGGCAGCTGGCGGTTCGGGCCGGTTCGGGCCGGTCCGGTCCTGCCCGGCGCGGCGGGGGCTCGGCTCTCGACCGCCGGCTGCCGCCACAACCGTCCTTCCCCGGGCAGAAGATGGCTGAGGGCAGCCTCCCTGCGGGATGGAGGTAGCTGGCCCTCGGCGGAACCGGCGTGCGGTTCCTTGCCGCTGTGCTGTAAATCCTGCCTCGCCGCTGGTGGGGCGGGCGGCTCTGGCTCGGTAGGAGCAGGAGGGATCTTGCCCTCCCCCCCTCAGCCCTCCAGCCTCACCTTTCGTGGTCTTTGCGGTTGGCTTAACCCGTCTTTCCTATGGCTGGGATATACAGCTCTACTCTGAAGACCCTGGAGGATTTAACTTTGGACTCTGGTTATGGGGCAGGGGATTCCTGCAGGTCCCTTAGTCTCTCTTCTTCCAAGTCCAACTCCCAAGCCTTCACCTCTTCTCAGCACAGAGGCAACTGGTGGTATTACTCGGGCTCCATGAACAGTAGGAACAACAGCTGGGATACCGTCAACACTGTTCTGCCGGAAGACCCCGAGGTTGCAGATATCTTTTCCAAGTGTCCTAAGCTGCCGGATCTAGAGGAATACCCTTGGACTGATGAAGACATTGGAAGAATACTCAGAAAAGGGAAGGGGGATGGCAAGGCCAGAACCTTTTCTCAGGAGGCCGTCAGGCGGCTCTCGCAGCTACTGAGGCGAGCCTTGATCAGGGTCTCCAGGGAAGCTCAGCGCCTCAGCGTCATGCACTCCAAGTGCACCAGGTTTGAGGTGCAAAGCGCCATCAAGCTCATCCAGAGCTGGTCGCTGTCGGAAAGCTGTGTCCTGGCGACCGTCAAGGCGCTCTCCCTCTACAGCATGAGCGCTGGGGACGGACTGAGGAAAGGTAAATCGGCTAGGTGTGGCCTCACCTTCTCGGTGGGGAGGTTTTTCAGGTGGATGGTGGACACTAGGATCTCGGTTAGGATCCATGAATATGCAGCCATCTCTTTAACCGCTTGCATGGAAAACCTTGTAGAAGAGATTAAGGCTAGGGTTTTGGCAAGTCAGAGCCCGGATGGTGGAGGAGGGGAGATCTCGGCTGAAACCCTGGAGATGGTTATCAACAACGATGCTGAACTTTGGGGAGTGTTGCAACCTTACGAGCATCTCATCTGTGGGAAAAACGCTAATGGTAAGACCCAGCTTTTACAATTTCTAATCTTCATACCAGCAGGCTTTATGGTGAAATTGTTGGTTTCTACGGACTTGGGGTTTTGGGGGTTTTTCTTTTCATCTGAATTGCAACTTGGTGTCGTGTATTTTGTGTACGTCAAGCAGATGTGACAGTGTTACCAGGCAAGAACGATCCTGCTTTATTCTTAAGATGTACCAGTTTATAAAAGGTGCAGAGGCTGTAGGAAACCAAGCCCCGTTGTCCTAACAAATGTCTCCTGACTTTCTACCAGCTGCTGTTTTGAGTGCTTTTACTGTAACTGGCGTGTAAACATTCTTCTCTGTAACCATGAGATGAAATATGCTTTATAAGCTGCTCTTCAGAAAATACCACTATTGTTTTTAAACAAAATTTATATTGTAGTGAGTATCTTGCAGTTTCATCTTAAAGATGCTTTTCCCACATACAGCCTGGAGAGGGAAAACTTTTTTTTTTTTTTTCCTTTGCAGGAGTAACAATCAGTTTCTGAGCAAAAACTTATAACTACATGTTACTTGGACTTCCTCCTAGTTTAGCAGAAACCTGTGTTGTAACTACACCCATGCAATAAACAAGAGCTTGTGCTTGGCTTGCCAAAGTGAGTACGTAGGATGGTGCCTCAGTAATGGGAATAACATAGCATTAAGGTACTTACCTCTGTAATTTGTTTAGAAAGCAGACTTTTTTGAACAGTTAAGCAAATAAGCAGATAGAGGAATGTTGGCGTCTTCCTAGGAGACTGAGGAGCAATTTGAAAGGCTTAAGTCATGACAGTTCTGTTAAGAAGCTGCACTGTTTATTTTGCATTGTCACACTGAGGAGTACCATATTTTTCCATGGAAAATTTAGAGACACATTCAATTTTGAAAACTACTCTGTGTACCACACACAGTTTCATGACTTTTGCTGGCCTCGTTGTTACAGTCAGATATTCCATGCCTCATACCTTTCTGATTTAACTCTTTATAAAACCCAGTGGCTTGGTCCTCTTCAAAAGATAATCTCATAACGAGAGACAAGTAAAGGAGCGGGTTTTCTCTGAGGAAAAAATACACCTTAGGTGAATGTTAGTAATGAAGCACTTTGTGAGAGAAGGGGTGACTCAACTTCTGCTCCTCGGGTGCCTCGATTTCCTGCGGTTATCCTTTACCAAAGCCATAATGTCGCGATTCAGATCACTAGTAGATAGGTGCAGTGACTGTCCCCATTGGGTCAGCCTGGTTCAAATTACAGTGTAAGAGGATGGCTGCTATTAGGGTGCTCACAAAACCTCTCTTGTGCACTCACTCTGTCTGCCCTCTGTCCCCTGCCAGTGTTACTAAATGTATATGAAATAAGTGTGAAGAGCCCTTTGGGATGTGCTCTTGCCACTGGTACAAGACATAAACTCTAAAAGTCAAACATAGACATCTACTTTTTTAACAACAAGCTCTTAGATGGAAGACTATAAAGGTATGAGGATGTCTTGTTCTCTGCCAAAACACTTGTCATAATTTTTTTTGTATACTATGGAAGTATTTGTCACCAGGTCCAAAAAGAGGACTCGGTTTCCTCTCTTGTTCCTTATTCAGGGAAGCTGGAGTAAAATATTGTGGTTCTGTAAAGTAAAACATGCACTTCAGCTGTTCTCTGCTCCGTGCTTCTGCCACGCAGGTTCTGCGTTTAAAATGGAGAGGAAGAGTCAGTTCCTCAGGGAGCTTTTTTTCTTTTTTTCTGAAGAAAAATCTTGGAAAAATTGCAGTGAATGAATGGAAGCTGGTGTTCAATGGAAACATGAGTGACTGCAGGGAAATGCTTATAAATATTCAAACCACCAAATGGTCAGTTATGATAACGCTTGTATGGTGTGATACCAAGCAGTCACTGGCCACAGAAAGATTGGCTTCCGTTGCTTCTTTTGTTGTTCCTGTCTTTCAGATCAATTCTGTCAATAATTGAATGCATTTTTTAAGTCTGAAAATTGAATAAAACTGCACATGAAGGTATCCTGCAATTTCCTGTGACAGTCTGTCACTAGTATTTTACGGGACACAAGTCAGTGAATCTTCTAAATGGCTTTTCTTGCAGTTTTAAGACCGCAAATGGTTTTATATGAATGCAAAAAAGCTTTAAGTAACTTCTTTATTCTTCTCACTGTAGGAATTGTAAATTAGGAGTGTTCACATCATTCTCCACAGTGCTTTCAAATGATCTTGTCTTTTACATGAATTTAAATCTGAGCTAGATCAAGCAGTAAAATAACTGGAACAGGAAAACTTCCTTTACTGTCATTTTTGTTTCTTTTATAGTAAGAGCATTTTAATGGAGTACTTGTAAGTTGCGAACTTGGCGTATGTTTGTTGGTTTTGTTTTATAGCACCGAGTTTGATGTTGGAGATAAAAAGCACTTAGAGGTTAAGTTCTAGCTCCAGTCAAGCATTGCAATCTCTGGATGAAATCCATGGCAGCATACTATGCAGAAGATTGCACTGGATTATCATAATGGACCTTTCTGGCATTATGATCTATTGAATACCATTTTTGTTATTAGATCAGGATAGCATGCTTCTTTGGAGTCTAAGAAACAGTGAGTAAATACATAAATCTTCATAAAGTCGCAAGAGACTGGGGTTTAGACCTGTGTTTCTTCAGTGACTAAGCTCCCAGCAAAGACCACAGTCCAGTCACTGTTTTTAAGGCTTTGGAGGCTGAAAGTGTAGTATTTTGTATTGTAACAAATGTGTTTTAATCAGCACCTGGTGTGTGAAGGGTAAAATTTAAAACTCTGTAAATGCCTAAGGGGAATTTTAATATCATTTTAAAATAAATAATAATCTGTGGCTTGCTTATTTATTTGCCATTTCTGTAAGGCTGTTCTTTAATCAACTATTTGCTGCTTCTGTGAGACATTTTCTGCTGTCAGTGTGACTTCTGACTTCATGCTTGGGACTCAGTCTCTCTGCCTTGGAAGGAGGATTGTCATCTGATCTTATGGCCATAAGGAGTTCTCTAAAGCTCTCTGGATGTGTTAATGCCTCCAAAGGTGAAGTCTTCGTAGGCAGAGTCTAGGTGGAATGTTGCAAAAATAATGCAACACAAGCTGGAAAGAAAATGAGACAAAAGCAGCGAAAATGATAAGCAGCTACTGAACAACACAGTTACTGGAAGGTTAAAAAAAAAAAAGAGGTTGTGTAAATCAGAATTAATGGTTTATTTTCTGTTTTTAGTTACATGGGGGTATATGAAATGCATTGGTTTGATACAGCTGAAGTACAGAATGCATCTGGTAGTTTCACATGGATTTTGAGACGTGCTAATTTGGAATATTAGCATCTACTCATTTAAAATGTTTGTTGGGAGATGAGGAGATATATGAACTTACCTTGGAAATGTGATTCTCTTACGTGATGTTCCTGTGTTTGACTGGTGCATGGTTCATTAGAATCTGAACTGTCAGCACTGCAAATACATTTTGATATTATTGTCCTATTAACTGCAGCACTTGTGTTGTACTTAACTATATGGTTATGGCTGAACATTCCTGTGACAGCCAATACACCTGCTGTGCTATTTAATGCATCAGCACATCCTGGTGTTCTGTAGATACAAGTGTTGACAGATGTTTTTGAGGAAAAAAAAAAAAAAAGGTGGGGGGTGGGGAGGAGTTTCACTTGATAACACTGTTTCTTCACATATCTTTTAGCCAAAACACTTGAAGTTCTCTGTGGAGGAACTAATCCCCAAATTAGCCTGTTGGTTTGCTCAGCTGATGAGCAGCAGAAACAGAGTCTGAAATAAGCTCTACTTGTGTCTTGAGACATTTTTCTTAGAAAGAGGTTGAGGGGGGAAACGTGCAACCTTTCATCATGGTGGGAGGGAGGAAGGGAATGATTTGGACTCGATAAAATTAGACTAGGGATGAATTTTCTACTGTCTGATACTAAACACTGCAGCACACCCTACCAAGCATCAAGCATGGACTTTGGATTTAGTATCACTAACTAACCCCATTTTTTTTTTTTATATTTCTCACTGCACTAATATAGGTTAAAAATTATAGCCAATTTTAACATTGAGAATTTTTAGAGCTATGGCATTATAAAAATTTCTTTTTATAGTTATCAAAATGGTCTGAAATAACTTTTTTTTTTATTTCAGTATAGTCATGGTACTGTACTGAAATCCAGCATGGGAAAAAAATAATTTTATGACATTTCAATAAATAGAATGTCCTTTTGTTATCTGAACTGAACAAACTGGCATGCTCATAAAAAGCCTCATCAATTTTAATAAGCTATCAGCTTCAAAACTATTCAGGAAAAAACTGCATGTTGGAAGGGGTGCATTTTGGGGAATAGAGCTGCAAATGCAATCTATAAACTACGCTGAGTAGAAATACAAGGCTAGTACAGCGGTACCACGGGTGGTTTGCAAATTGTTTAAAAAAAAAAAAAAAAAAAAAAAATCAAACGCACACACCTCTCTCTCTTCTGTGTCGTCATATCTGAAGCAGTAGTTGGAAGCAACATTGCTTACTGGGGATTCCCGGGCAGGAATGTGCCAGACCTACGCACAGGTTCCACGTTAGATGAGCCGGTCATAGCTATGATCCTATTTGAACTACGGCTTTGTTCACCTCTACAAAAGCACCCCCAGCATACCTTGTGTGCTTCTACTCCTACACATTCAAGAACTTAGATTTATATCCACAAACCCACAGGGACAAATTCTTTACGCCTAAATGTTAGTGCTTGTATATACATGCTCATCTCTCCTACAAACGCAAACCACTAGATGCACAATTAAAAAATACAAACATCTGCAGATAAGCGTCTTGCTTATGTTAAAGGGTAGATCAAGGAAGGCTAAAATGCCTATTTTTTTTTTTTTCCCTTATAGTGTGTTTTATGTGTGTGTCTATATATTTCATTTAGTGATAGTAAAGGAAAACTTCATTAATGAAGTAATAATGCTGTCTTAACTTAATCCTTCAAATTGCTGATATTACACCATGGCAATAAAACTTGTGTCCTTTCAATGCAGTTTGTTAAAGAGCAAGTGCTGATATTTGGGTTTCAGGTGGAATTGGTGTAGGTGGCAGCTTAACCCTGTGAAACCGAGGAGCTAGGCCTGTGAAGAAGGAACCTCTTGGAGAGAAAAGTCTGTGACCTGTTGTGTCAAGGCTGCAGTCTGCTGTCACTGCTAACGCCAGGGCTTTGAACTGAGCAGATGTTGTTGAGGCCAGGACAGAATTTTATCCTTGGTATGTAAAACCCTAAGTTGTAACAGGGTATTTTGTAGTGTGTTTGCTTTAATTATTATTTTTCAGATGAAAAATCAGGCTGGTTTAGCTCAAAGTTTAGCAGTGAACACCTGTGCAATATTTGGATATTTGCGGTGCTCTTGCATGTTTTTTTGGTGTATTTGCAGAAAATGAGGAATGAGCTTTGAGTGTTCATATTCTTAATATTGTGATGTGGTTGATGTACATGTCTTCTGATATCGGAATAATTGAAATTAAATTGTCTCACTTCCAGTTTGAAGGTCTTGCAGCATACAGTCAGCTAGTCTCTCTGAATTGAGCCACCAGAGTGTTTTTTTCATGTACCCCATCTAATTTCTCATGTGATTTCAAAGCTAAACTCATCTGATCCGGGGAGAGTTGATGGTTGTCAGTGAACTTCCCTACCTGATCTCTAGCATTACAAATTGCATCTTCTTTCTTGAGATCAGCAATCAACCAGTGCATGGATGTTGTATATATTCTAGCTGTTTTGAAATTTTAATCCTACCTAATTTGAGGCTTTTCCAAAACTAAATGCAGTAGTAACAAAGGGTGGCAGTGAGTTTTGAATAAATAGTGTTTTGATTAATGGGGTTGAGATGAAAGATCTTTTCACATTGAAAAATCTTGTTGGGTTATTAATGTTATTATAACATTTTCATGTTGTAATAATTTATTTCTTCTGATGTACCTGGTATGATTCAATTAGTCTAGTTAATGGTCCATTTAGAGCTTCCTTCCTTATCTGTTTAATTTTTCTGTCTCTTTCCCTAGCATGGGTAATGCATGGTTATGCAACACTGCAAGGGAAATGTTTAAGCTTATAAAGCCCGCTGTTGTATGACATGTAAGAAATAAAGTCCTGAACATACCTATTTACAATAGACTGTATAAAATTCACTCTTACTATGCAATTACCAAGTTGCAGAGGGGCGTGGGCTTAGGACTCAAGCACTTGAAGAACTGAAGCTCAAAAGTGCCAGTTTGCACTTGGAAGCTTAAACCTGAGATCTTAATATTGAACTAGAAGTTAGTTTATTTAAAAAAACCCCTCATCTTACAGCAATGCAAGAAGATGGAAAAATAAGGTCAAAGGTAATATTAGTCCTGTGATCTTCACTAAGTTGATATGTTGTTCTTTCTTAAAGTAAAATGAACAGGTGTTTATCTTGAGCAATTTGTCCATTGTGCCAGCAGAATTCAAAAGAAGAGAAACAGAGGCTTCTAAACACAATAAAACCACTAGATACTCAGCAGTGCCCAGCAAATCCGTCGGCAATCTGTATTCTGAATGTTTGGAAACAAGATCAAAATAATTCTTTGTTTACATTTTGGCTCTCATTTTGCATTTAGTCAGTGCTAAGCTTTTCAAGTCAATATATGTGGTCCTTGTTTATAAACATTTTCACATTGTTACAGGCTCAGGACTTTGCAGCCTTACACTCTGGACATTAAGAAAAACCTCCCTCATTGACTAAGTTCTACTCCACCAGTCAACAGAAGGAGATGGCCTTTGTTCACGTTGAACTATGAGAATTCGGGCTGGTGGGCAAAAGAATAAAACCAATAATTTCTGATGCTCTTCTTGTTTTAATGGGATTAATTTACATGTTATTTTGAACATAAGTGCCTAACATGACATTTGGTTAAATCTAAGGAAGCCTGAAGCAATGGTAAAACCAGTACAATGGTGGCTTCATGCTTTCTTAATTTACAAATTGGGACAAAAATATTTCAACAGAAGTCTGATTCCTTCCCTTACAGAACAAGAGCTACTTTTTAAAAAAAAACAACCCCAAACCAACCAAAAAAACCTGCTGGACCTTGTTGAGAGCATCTAAATCAATTTAAGGATTCCAAGCTGTGCATTTATGAGTTTGGAGACCCTTTTAAACAGAGTCTTCTCATTGGCAGCGCAGGCCTTACCACAAGAAAGCAATAACAGAAAAAGGCAAGGATCCCCAAATGCTGCAAGGTTTGTTGCTTTCACCCAAATGCATCCAGACTTGCCTTCTGATTTAGGTCACAAACCAAGCTGGAACCGTGAGCTCATTCTGGTCCTTAGGAAACGTTTGGCTACAGGGGATGTGACTTGGTATGCTTGGCAACTGGAACGAAGGGAAGACCAGTGCTGGGACAGGCCGGCTATGGGCAGGGCGTGGCTGAGGGTTGTTTGTCAACCTGTAATTAAAGTGTCTGCCTGTAGCCTGCCAGGGTGGTGGTTGCAGCTTTTGTGAGCGTGGAGTATGTGGGATGGAATTAATAGTGTGAAAATAACTTCTGAGGGAAGGGTATGCTGTAACTGCTGCCGTCTTCAGGAGTGGAAACTAGGGATCAGTCCTTTCAATTCGAGTTAAATGGGATTCTGAGCTATGAAATCCTTGTCTATTAAAACCTACTTGCTTATGTGTTACTTGCAGATGAAAGTCCCTTAGAACTGTAAACTTCCTCCTCATCTGCTCAAAACCTGTTACTTAATGATGTGATTTCATTAACGATAGTCTAGCTGATGTCTTTTGTGGTGGTCCTGGAGGAGGCAGTTGTTTGGATTGGTCTTTACTGTGATCTTAACAAGAAACATTTCTTTGAAATAGACATTCAACAGAGCTGAGATTGTGGACTGTAACCTGTGAGAATCATTAAATCGGGTCACAGGGACTGCTCTGAATGTTCTTACCTTCTTCCTGTTGACCAAGCAAAAGCTCTCCAATGTTCTTCCGATGGGTTTGACCCAGGCAACTCCTAGGTTAGTTGTAAGCCTGAGCACTTGTCTGTCTTGTTCTGGTTGTTTAATTATTACACCCGGACCATTTCTTTCTTAAAACTTTTTTGATGTTCATCAGCCTACTTAACCTGCTTTATTGAGCAAAATACCAGGTTCTGGAGGATGCTGCAAGGTTGTGTTCAGTCATCTGTGTGGAGTGATGGGGACAGTAGAAGGCAAAGCATCTTCATCATCTTGGGTCGGTGTACGTCGTTTGTGTGTTTCCTGTGGGGCTTTCTATGCTAACTGTGTTGCCTTACACTGAGAATATACATCTCCATTTGTTTGCTTATCTTACGCACAAGTAGCAAGTCAGCTATTTGATCAGTTTGTGAAAGTGGAATTGAAGTCTAAGCCCTGATTATTTTTATTATTATTTTATTTTAAAAACAAAAATTAGAAGAAAGCTAGAGAAGATGCCAAGTGACTAAAGAGACACTTTTTTGGGTAGTGTTACAGTGCCACAGGAATGTATCAAGAGACTGCATTTGGCTCTCCCTGTCCAAAAACTGAAAAGTCTTGACATAAGCAAAAAAGAGGAAAACTGGAAAATGTGCTTAAGTAGTTGCTGTAGTTTTTGCGTAGTGACACCAAAATACTTGAGATGATGAAGGATATTTGTGGTATAATCATGGGATGGAGACTAAGAACTGAAGCCAAATAAGCATTTCGGACCACCTCTTCAGTTCATGCATGTAGATTTATGACTAACAACTGATAAATTTGCTCTGGGGCTATTCAAGATCAAAGTAAATGTTGTTTATGATATTTCAGGGATGAGAGGAAAGGAACACTACTGAAGACATAATCTGTTTGTCCCATTCTTTAGTGTTTATACCATTACAGTCCATGTTGGATACTTCTGTTACTTTCATTTCTAGCCCAATCTGCAGTCTGTTGCCCGGGACATGAAGAATAAAGAAGGAAATATGACTGTGTGTTTATGCTGGGACTTATACATTAAAAAGATAAACATGCAGAGCCATAATTATCTATTACTTTCTTTATCCTATATAGCTCTGTGTTTTTTCTTGATTAATTCCAAGATGACAGTGAATAGATTTTCTTCTAATATTTGTATTTTATTGCTTGTGAATAAAGCACACTACTTTTTCAGCTGAAGGGCAAAAGTTGGATATTGGCAAACAGCTAGAGTAGGGAATTAGGCCAGTTTTGCCTCATATTCTTTCTTCAAACTGTTTTAGATTTTTGATGTTTTAATAAAATTTAGAAGTCGTCAATTTCTTGTTTGCTTGTTTTACTTAAATGATTGCCCAATACTCCATGCAGCACAGACTCATGTCAAACCTAGTAGCTGAAAGCAAACCCCTGCTTTTCTAGTTGCTTTTCGACAGTTCGCTCATCCTTAACTTTGATTCCGCTTGGATGATCCGCTGATGGTCCTGCAGCCTCTTTTCACCTGGAATAGTGTGTCTCGGCCTTCCCTGATGGGTGAGGAAGTGGCGTCAGGATGGTGCTGTGGCTCGTGGGGAACAGGGACGGGAGCAGGTGCGGAGTTTCTGTGGTAGGTACGCACACACGCGGGCAGGGAGCACCCCCTGTACCGTTACGCTGGAGTATCGACTTCGGAGGTGTCTTTTTGGAGTGTTTCATTGTGTGCTGAATTTGGGAAGAATTGGTTACGCGCCTCATAAGAAACATTGACGGACTGGTGCACGCTGTAAATTTGTCCGCAGAAGTGCTCATCCGTTTCTGCGTCGCAAGTGGTCGAGAGGTTTCCTTTTTATTTCTTTTTCAGCTTTTGTGCAATTTCCTGAGATAATACCACAGGTTTAACCAAAACGTTAGGGATGTGTGTATGTTGTAATAATATATGAGATAATATATAATGAAATGTGTTTCCTCTGTGGGGGTGGATGTCTCTGGTTAATTGCACACTGAATTTCTGGTCTTTGGTTTGAATGTTATCTTCCCTCCACCCCCAACCCTGTTTTGTGCTCAACTTGCACTGGCAGTTTTGTTTAGTCTAGAGATCATAAAAATCTCTCCGGAGTTGAACTGATACAGTTTTATTATGGTCTTAGTATGGTTTCTGGTACTTTTAAGTAATTATATCGAATTTATAAGGTGTCTTTGAGTATTTTCACTGAAGCGATAGTTTAACAGTGGGGAGAAGAAGATGGAAAATTATAACAGTTGGCATTCAAGACATAATATCTTTATTGTTTTTAATAAACTATTTCATTCTGTTGTGAATGTATAAGGACTTCTAAAGCTCATCTATGGGCTCATGTATTTTTTTTTTTTTTCTTTATTTTCAAGAAGTGTTATGAAAAGTTCTCTTATGCTGTGGCAATATAAGTGGAAATTTTGGCTGGAGTGAGTATCAGTTTTGTTTGAACTTATACTTGAGGGTGATGACAGTAAGATCAATGAGTAGGAAACTTGTCTGAAATGTTGTCAGTGAACTGCTACTGAAAGCAAGCTTGGGATCCATGCAAGAAGTGCTGCTTACCTTAGAGTTTAAGGAGCCAAAGGAATCATTTCCATTAGCTTTAATGGAGTTTTGATTGGTATGCAGAGTAAGTTTGTTAATCTCTTAGTTCTGAACAATGGTTCTACCTGGTGTGGTGTAGGTAGAAGAAGAGAAAGTCAAGAAAACAGACCAGAGTTGTGAACTAGTCTCAAGGGGAAAAAATACAGTGTGTTTATTTACCGGTGCTGAGAGACCGGAGAGTTTCATTATGGAATTAACAGTCTGTGATTCCTTACAATAGCAAAGGAATGATTTTGCTTATCAGAAAAGACTGGATTCTTTCTGAAGCAATTGCCTGGGTCCTTCTGCTGTAATCCCATGGATTGAGTCCATGTGTTTGTCTGATGTAGTTTTGTTTTAGTACTTTGTAATAAACTTAAGGGCTTTACACCTCGAGGTGGGAGAAGCTTTGATGGTGATCATTCATTCCATGGAAAACCTGGATGTCCTGTTGTGTGTGCAGGGGGGAGGACAGATTTAAAGCATCTATACGCTGAGGTAGTTTTATAGAGTAGTTTTTGTAGTGAGTGTGATGTGGGCGACTGGTGCGTTCTTGTTAATATTATTCCTCAAAAAATGTGTGTCCTTCCCCCCACCGCCCCCCGGCTCCATTCTCTCAGGGCAATGCCAGATGCAGAATCTCTTATTAAAGCTACTCAAGAAAGATTCATGTCTAACACTACATTTCCCGATGGAAAGCAACCCTGCCATTGTGTCTGGCACCTTTTCCCTGTGTATTATAATCTTGGGTCTCATGTTTTTCTTGCGGACATGTGGAAATGCAGCTTTTGTCATAGGGTATTTTGTAGGATGATGTATGTGCTGCATATCAATAAATTTAGGGAGGGGACTGTTTTGCTTTGTTTTTAAACAGCCGTAGTGACCTGTGACCTGCTGGAATTGAGTGATAAAACTGTGTGAATTTTCTTCTACATTGACAGCAGTTCGGAATATAATTTTCCTTTTATAGTATGATGATGTATATGTAAGATTGTGGGTTTTTATGTTCACTGCAGAAGGCCAGAGCTTCGCTCAGGCAAGCACGATTTATAATTAAAATGAATATCATTTATTAGCACGAAGGTAACTCTTGCCAGATAGCCAGGACTTAGATAATGTGTATGTTATGGAAGAAGATACTAAATTGGCACAGGGCATTTGGCCTACCACCATCTGCAAAGCCTGCACTCCAATTTTCTGCTGTTGCCATGGGTTGCAGACTCAGACAGGAAATCATGGTAGGATGGGAAAGGGTCCAAAATATACACAGCTAGTATAAGGTTTGCAGTTAAAAGAGAGTCAGAGAACAGGCTATCTGTTCTACTGAACAGGCAGCGCAAAGTAAAACTGGCTTGTGTGTGTGTGCGTGCGCACGCGCTTTAAATGTCTTTTTATATTTTATATGCTCATTTTTTAAAAAGCTTGAATTTTTTCCATGTAAAGTAACGTGTATAACTTCAAATGATCCATTTATAGATGAGGGGCCTGATTCAACCCCCGCGTAATTGGCCACGCTGGTCTGAAAGAAGACTAAAGCAGTGGAGAATCAGGCCCCTGACACACGTGAAGTAACCGCACGGAGTTTTGTGCCGGCACGTCAGACGAAAGAGCAGTCCCCTGCCTCTGCTTCTGTCCCGGGACTCGCCGTGCTTTGGGATTCGGTTTTGTTCCCCAGGCCAGGGAACGAGGCCTGGGTTCTGTGTACAAATCAAATATACAGAGTCCAAAATATAGCTGTGGGAAGCTCCGTGTACGATCTGTCAAGAGAGAGGGAGGCAGAAGATGTTTGGTTAGCGGAGCTGGATTGCTTTCTAGCGCTGGGTGAATCATAGGGTCAGAGTTATCAATGTATTTTCTTTGAACTATAGGTTGAAACAGGGAATACTGGGGTGACTTGAGACTAAGCATAATAATCTATGGGTAATGAACTGCACTGTTTGCAAAGGTTCCAGTGTGTCTAAAGAGTAGTGTACAGCCCATCAACTTATGCTCCCTTGACAGATGATGGGAGAGAAAAATTTCTCCATCAGTTTCTAATTTCGTTTTTGTATCAAAAGATGCTCCTTTACTGAAAAATAACAACAAAATAACACTGAGTGTCATGCTAGTGCCGCTTTCTGGAGTGACAGAATAGGAGCTCAGCAAACTTCTTGTGGCAAAAACCTGAACTAAAACTTTTTCTCACAGACTCATCTGTGGTTTTTAATTCTAACTGAAGGGAACCATACAAGAGGGCGGTTGGTTCTCCAGGCATTTTTCAACCATAGCTTTTATCTGGCTGTAAGAACTGCTTCCTCCTTGCCTTAGTTGTGCATGTAGTCCCTTTTCATCTGCATGGAAGAATGGAACTGTGAACAGGAGTAAGGTGAGGTCTGTGTGTTACAGTGCCAAATATTGCTGGATGCAGTGGTGATGTATCTGCCAAGAATGAGACTGAAGCTACCAATTAATCCCATTTAAAAATCAAATAATTTAGGTAGCATTTAACCCTGGGACTGGGATCAGTGAATGAGGCAGTCTATTTCATGACCCTGTATCTTCCAGTAACTGCCGCTTTTTTATGCATAATATAATCTTGAAAAGACTTGCTGATTTTTATTTTTTATTCTAAATAAAATCTGAATGGAGACAATTTTCCAATTGCGAACTGTCTCAGCCAAGCCATCTGCCTGAGTCTTCAGCAGTGCATTGTATTTCTGAAAAGCGTTCTAGCAAAACATCACAATTCTGAAAAGTTTGAGCTGATTCTACATTAAAAGGGGTGATCCAAAAAGCTGCTGCTGATTTACATGTGGACACTGCCAAGTATTTCTCCAATGAGAGTATATAACAAAGAAGTGCTTGAGTGATTGAGTAAGGCTGATTTGAACAATCTGTTTTGGGTTGTAGCTCCTTCTGATATTCCACAATTGTGAGAAGCTACTGTCACTTGTATTTTCGATCTGTGTTTTGCTTAGAGGTACGAGATCTTTTGTTGTCAAGTCCCTTGAGCCATTTGTGGGGGGAGATACAATATTTCTTGCTTAAAAATATTCATGAAGCCTGCATGGGCTAGCTTCATCTGACTTTGTCACCCATGGTGATTTCTAGAAGACGACAGAAAAGTTGTATTTGATTTGTCTTAGTTAGGGATTGATAGAAAAATTCTAATTTGACTTTTGGTTCTGAATATGGATATGAATTAAGAATCAATTGCTTTCCAAACCTTGCTATTTTCTTAACTGTTACTGAGGAGCTTGCCCAGTGAATATCTGTAAAAATGTGTGGTATTCATTGTATAGGACTGGTTCATCTGAGGACACTTTTCTGTTGTTCAGGGACAACAGGTTACTTTCTGGGCTTGTTATGTGATGAACAGTGTGAGCTTTAAAAGGCTCGTGTGGGAGTGATTTCTTCCACTTTTTGTGATTTGCTGTTGAAGAGAAATGAAGCAGTTCATATAAAGCAGCTGCTTATTTTGGAACAAAATCAGCATAACGTATTAAAGAACCCATTAATCACTGAGCTTGACCTTAATTTATTATTTAAAACAACTTCTTGCATCTATTGTTCATTTTAGTATGCCAGGGATGCTAAGAAATATGTTATGTATTCAGATCTACAGGTTAAGAGTATCAAATTAAGTTACAATAGGGAGCAAAACCAAAATGGATTCCTGTTGAAGTATTGGCTCTCCTTTTACTGATTTTTAGGAATGGAAGGAGGCTGTATAAATACCTGCACAAATAAAGAACTGCTGTGAACTCTCATCTTGTTCGATAGTTGCCATGTGTAAATTTTTGTCCTGGGATAGTGGCTTCTTCTCTTTGTTCAAACCTTGCCAACACAAAAGCCCTCGCTTTCCTGCAAGTCTTTCAGGAGGGAAAAAAGATACATAAACCAACTTCTCCATCTCCCATTCCCTCAGAAATCCCAATGCTCATTTTACAAGAGAACTTATTCTGTATTTAGACTCTTAAGTGCCTTGGCAAAGTGTCTCTCTTATAAATCCACTGTGTAGTAATAGTAGGTATCAGAAGAGCTTACTATGTTATAATCATGTTAACTTGTTGCAGAGATTTTTGAGTACTGTGAGCAAATGGATCAACCATTAAAACCTAGGTTAGTTTTGAGATGGAGGAAGGGGTCAGTAGATGACTTTTTGAAAAGATTGAATGATTTGGTCAGAAACCTGCTCTATGATTGCATGGGAGCATAATACAATTGTCTATTCCTGCAAACCAAAATGTAATCATAACCACAGGATCAAGCTTTCATTCTGCTGTTAAGGAAGGTACTCAACCAGCATTTTTATTTTATTGAGAGGGTACAGTCAGGTTTGTGGTGTTCTTTAATATATAGTAGTTTGTAAAACTGGCAGCCTTAATTGGATGTAACAGTTAGTAGAAGCATATGAGGTGAACCAGAATGAGATCTCTTGGGGTCTGAATTGCGTCTTCTCTTAAAATACGCATGGCTTGGCACAGTGAGTAGCTGAGGTCAAGAGCAACATACTAATAATTTTGTCTGAATAATGGCATTCATGTAGCTATGTTAATGAGCTGTATTCTGCTGTCTATCCTACAGATTGTGGACTGGACTCTGAGCTTATTTTATATCTATAATGGCTTCTGTCTGCAAGAGAGCTTGTCTCGAAATTCAGTGATGTAATGGATCAGAATCTGACCTTACTGCACTGCTTTCCCACAACTGTTGTGCAGCAATCACACAGCTGTTCACAGATTTTTTTTTTATTATTTTTTTTATTTTTCTTTTCCCAATTGGCTGCTTTGGGAGACATTATTCTGTGGCCTCAGCTTCCTAATGCAAGTAATCAGCAGCTCTTTGGTAACAATATTCAGACAGAGCAGGCAGTGGTGTTGAAGGCATTAAGCATTGCTTAAGTATTTGGTTCTGCTCAAAATGCTCAGGCCTTTAATGAATGTTAGGTTTGTTTTTATAGGCAGTGAATTATGTGGTTCCTCCCTCCCTTTGCCCCTATCTTTTGCTCAGCTTACGACAAGCTAATACAAAGCTGGACTAAGACAGGAATGAAGTGTTTCATGTAGATATATCTTCTAGGCTTTTTTTTTTTTTTCATTAATGTCATGGATACATGCTCTATTAGATTCAGCATCCCTGCTGACATCAGCGAAATTGCATGGGCTAGAAGTTTACTGCTTAATGTTTTGGGTTTTTTTTTTTTATTTTTTAAGTATCTTTTGATTCATTCATTGTGAAAGTACTGTGAGCTTATGAATTAGACCCAAGAAAGGGTGGGAGGAGGAATATAAATGAATACTTCGGGAGCTGGAAATCTTGACTGTGCTGCTTTAACTACTTGGTCCCATTAGAATCACTGAAATGCTGGTTAGGAGGAGCTCCTGGAGGTCGTCTGGTCCAATCTCCCACCCATAGTTGGAGTCCTGCCAGAACTAGATCAAGTCAGCGATGACTTTGCCTCTCTAAATCTTGAAACCATCCGTGTGGTGGATCCCATAGCCTCTGTGAGGAAACTGCTCACTTTTTTCGTGAAGAAGTTTCTCCTAATGTCCAGCCTGAGCCTCCCAAGCCACAGTTTGTGGCTGGTGCCCTTGGCTTGGCGCACCATGTGGTGTTCCTGAGAAGAGTTTGACTCCATAATTTTTGTAGCTACCCTTTGAATAGTTGTAGGCTTCTTTTAAATTGGCCTTTAAAGTCCTCATAGCCAGCCTATACAAGCCCAGCTCCCCCACCCTCTCCTTGAAGGCTGTGCTCTGTAGGTCCCTGACCATTTTCAGACAGAGACCCTGCTGGTCTCTCTGCAGTTTATCCACATCCCTCTTGAAGTGGGGAGCCTAAAACAGTGCTACCCACGGACTTGCTGAGGCTGTTTATGAAGCTACTAAACATTATGGACCCCAGTATCAGCTCCTGCATTTGCTGCTCATTATCGTTCTGCCAAATGAATATTGTATATATAATACAGTACTGTATATTATGTGGTCTACTATCATCTCTGCCTCACCTTGAGTGCAGAAAGGCCTTTCTGGTTAGAAACTGCTGTGCGATTCTGCCCAGGCAGAGTGCAGGGAAGCGGTGGCAGAGCTCTGGAGATGAAGAGGTGGAAGTGTGGCAAGGAGGAGGCAGCAATCGGGAGGCTCTCTCCAAAGCGGTTGGCAATCCCAGGTTTTCTGACTCCTGGCTGGTTTCTGAAGACTTGGCTTCTCTGTGGTACTGAGCTGTTGTACAACTTTCTGGCCCTGTGATTTTTTTTTTTTTTTTTTTTTTCTTTTCCCCTCTCTCCCTCTGTGTGTGGTTTTAATTCATGTATAAAATGAAGCTAATGATGCCTCTAACCTTTTGTAGCAGTTCTGAAGTTCAGTGAATGAAAGAACTTCACAAACAAGTGCATTACATCGCCTTGTGACCACACATTCATACTTAGCTGTCAGTGGCTGTCGTGTCCCCTGTCACTTACAGAATGCCTCACATCGTATGTTAGTGTCACCTGGTCTTTAGTGATCTGTTGTTCGTACTAGAGAAACACCTGGAAACCCTGTCTTTGGAGCATGCATGCCCTGACTTGGATGCCAGCACTTTGAGGCATCATCTTTGGGCCAGAGAACTTGCAGTGCAGTTGGACAGAAAAAAGTGCGTGAGGATAAAGTGTTGTATGACAAGCCTGTGGCAAAAGCAGGAATGAGCCCAGACCAACTGGGTCCAGGCTTACCGCTTGCAATTCCTGTTGCCCTCTCTCCTGGAGAGGGACAACATGTCCTGGTGTTGCTGAAGTCCTAGACTTGACAGACCGTAGTGAGCGAGATTGTGGCTTTGTGCATGGTGAACAAGTCTGGGAAAAGAGAGGCTTCCAACACAGAATTTCTTCCCGCCGGAGCACGAAACTGAGACATCCCTTGCTCTAGGGAGTCTCCAAAGAGAAATGACTTCATCGCTACAGAGTGCGCTTCTTGCTACCGCAAGCAGTGATTCTTGAATTCCCTTGTAGCCATTTGTACAGTCAAAACTATTTCTGATGTTTAAAAAAAAAAAAAAAAAAAAAATCCCCCAAACAAAAACAAACCAACAAAAAATCCCTGAAGTCTTCTGCGTGGCAGTCAAACCTTACTACATGCTTGCAAACTCCTTTAGCTCTCTCAACTGAGTTAGAGCTATGATGACAATGTTATTGCAGCGTATGAGAATATCAGTATTTTCACTGTCCAGACACCTTCAAAATCATGAGTTTGAAGTCTGGCCTGAGGTCTGCTTCTGCCTGAGATCTAGTCTCAGGTTTCAGTGGGGTTTGGTTTGGTTTTGTTTTTTGTTTGTTTTTTTTTTTTCTTTTTTTCTTGTTCCCCACAACTAGTGTTGAAGGCACAACCTGCTTAATCATTTTAAGCTTAGGGGATGGGAAAGCAGGATCTGTTGGTTATAGCAGGCTGCAGATTTAGGTTTGTTGTCATTCTTTATCACTGACTGCCCTTTTTAAAGATGCAGTCACTTACATGAATGCTGTCTATATGTACTTGGAAAATTGAGTCACTCTGCTTTATGTAAGTGGAGAACTGAGAAGCGAATATTTTAGTTTCTCCATCTACTGCATTATGATGTGGAGCATTCATGAATGAAAGACTCATTTGATATATTTTTGGAAAACGTGGCTCTAAACACTAGCTGCCCCCTTCTTCCTTACACCAGCTGCCAGGAAAACAGGTATGGGATTATATCTTAGCCATATATAACCCTTAAAAACAGAACATCATCTACAAAAATTAATGGACTAATAGTATATAGGGAAGCAGCTGAAGAGAGCTTTATGCCAATTAAAATAACAGTGCTGGTGACTGTGCAAGTTTTGGTGCACCCACACTGCTTTTCTTCCCTTCTATCTTTCATGTATTTTGCTTCTAGGTTATAAATTTGTGAAGAGTGGGGTGGAGACCAGGACACTGACAGTTACTCTGCATTAACTTTGTTCAGCTCTTGAACAAAGCTTTTAGCAAAACCTGAGCTCTTAAAGTAATTAGTAAAAATAACTGATCAGACTCGTCACTTTCTCTTCTGTGAAAATGTTAAGATTATGCTGAAACATTCCTCAAAGAGGCTGGATCCCATTAGCCAGCAGTATCGGTTCTGGATGCAGGGTCCCCTCTGAGGCTGGCAGTACTGATGGAAAAAGAGAGTAGAGACATCTTTTTGACATACTTAGAAACTCTGGAAACGTCAGCAGAGATAACCCTGACTAATACATTTTATTTACTAATGAGATGTAGACTGCAAATATTGGTATACCCCAGAGAATGGTGTTCTTCTGTCTTGAGTGGTGTAACTAAATTGGGTTTGCTAGTAGCAAGAGGAAACTTGTTCCCTACATACAAATTCATGTCTGTCTTTTTCTAATTGAAGTAAACCCTCTGTGAAATTGCTACCCAGAAATGACCTCACTAAGGTTGTTTGCTCAAGCTCTTGGCAATTGGTTTTGAATACTCAATGCAGTAGCCAGAAAGCAGCAACCCCCCTATAAGCTAGAGAATAAATGAGATGGTGTTGTCCGTTATACCAAAATGCTCTCTAGTTCTTCTCTGCTTTTAGTTACAAAAATGATTAAAATAATATTCTAATGTTGCATTTATTAGTTAAACACCCTGCCATGTGAAATCCAAAGAAATGGCTCTATACAGAATGCTAAAATGCCAGAGGTTAACTGTGTTTCAGTATTTTGTATTAACCCAAGTAACTGTAGTGAGCTACTTAAATGCAAACATTAGGAAAAAAATCCTGCACTATTCTAAGTCTGTTGCCAGTGAGTCTTTGAATTTAGGTAATTTCATGCATGCAGAGGTAGACTTTATTTTTCCTTCATCAGCTAAAATAACAATAAAGCTGAACTTGGTGTATTTATTTAATGAAACACAGGATCCCTGCCCTGATGGTTTTAATCAGTACCCTCGCTATGTGGTAATTAGGGGTTCTCTCCCATGGTTCTGTTTTTACTTAACTTTCAGAATGTGTAGCGGGTTTAAGTTTCCAGAGATACTTGCAACTAATGTTGCCTCATTTACATGCGGATTATCCAGAGGGGACTCTTAAACACACACTCACGTTGCAGAAATGCAGATGTTTTCACCACTTTCTTATTCAGTGAACAGTGTTTTTGAGTAAAATGTTATCTTTTGTAACTAATTCATTCCACTCCACGGATGTGACCAGCTCTTTCACTTCTTGCACACAAGGATTCAGAAGCCGAAGAGGGCTGAGAGCCAGGATTGCCTGCTCTCCAACGTGCCGCTGGATACAGCTCTGCTAATGTAAAAGTACATACCTGGAATCAGGTTCTGGCTGTAATTTGCCACAGAGAAGCCCTGCGTGCAGGACAGGTCAAGAGACGGGCCATTGCTTTCTCTGGCTAGACACAGCCCATCAGTGGAAAAGAGGTTACAGCAGGCTTCTCGTCTTTGTGCTCAATAGCTAACTCCCTAAAAGTGACCTGAGAAATGTTCGTATTTGTGTCTCTAACTGTACAGCTGGGTACCATTTGCTCCTGGCAGTTACGGAATCACTGGAGATGTGAGGAGGTGGAACAAATATATAGTATTTAAAGCTCTTTAAAACAGCTTCCCTGCATAATATGTGATGTTAAAATACTAGGTGGCGGTTTGGTCCGATATAAAAGTTTTATTGGTGTGAGTTTGGGCCAGCCACGTTATTCAGGAAGCCACTACTGAGTTTTCAAGTCGTCCGAAACGTGTGCTAGTAAAACCCTTTTATAAAGCAATACAACCTCATGCAAGCTCCCTGTATGACTGGTCATCTGTGTCCTGGGATTTGGCTGGTGGGATGTTTGTGATGTGAGTCTCAGTTGCTGGTTTGTACAGGTATACTGCCTGTAAAGCCAGGCAGAAGGAGTGAGCTTCTCCCAGTCACTCCTGGTCCCAGACTTTAGCAAAGGGATTACAGAGGAACCACCTTTGCATTATGCTGAAACCTATTAATTAAACCTTCCTCATTGCAGAACTGAGTCTTGCTGCTAATTCCGTTCTCCTTCCCGAGCACTGAGATTAAGAAGGAACTTGTCAGGTTTTATCGAGCACCCTGTGTACTTACAACTACTGTAGGATCAGAAACACGTCTCACTGTGGGTGTATGGTGCCTCTTTTATGCGAACAGAAAAATCAAAAAGCCTTCCCCAAAGCATGACCATTGAAGCTGAAACAGTGGGGCTTGATTTTTTTGGACTGCAAACGAAAAAAAGTTCTATAGTGTACTATGCGCATCTCAGAATAAATTAATCTGAGAGATTAACACATTTTAGTTACAAATACAAGTCAATAGCTGGAGCAATTTGGGGTCAGAACAGGAGGTGGCTAGACTGGACAACTGGCATATAAGCATTGTTTCCTAAATGTGGATATACACCCAACTGGTTTTAAAGGTCTCCGAGACCATGACTGTGTCCAGAATATCCCCCTCCATTCTTTAGGAATACTGGTAATTGTGAAAATGCCCTCATAGTAGAGACGTAATGTTAAGATGAAGGTATGTTGCGTTCTGATTGCAGTGCAATCTCTTGCTATTTGTCTGAGAAGCTGTTTAGATTCCTAGCTAAATAGGTCTTTCCCGTCTTGTTCACTCACTTCTTTGATCTGGCTTGGCACTTTTCTCTTTCATTCTCTTGTAATTTTTTTCTTTGCAGCTCAGCTGTTCTTAATAATAACAGCTTATGAATTTGGGTACGTATTTTAGCTCTCACTTTGAAAATGAGGGGTTTCATCTTTACAATTGTATCATAAATCACAAAATTAAGGAATTGGTAATAAAACGTGCTTTAAGCAGTTTCAGTAGGAAAGCCTGTTACAGTGCATTGTGAGAAACCTGTTTAACTGGTACCAGTAACAGTCTACTAATAGCAGCTTAACTTTAAACCTATGCTTACTAAACACAAAAATGCCATACACTTACAACAAATGTAATTTTCTTTTGTGAATAAAATATGGATACACAAGTTCTTTTAAAAATAAGGTTTGCTCTTACAAGTTGTGGAAGGGCTGGTGCGTGAATACAGACTGCAGTTTGGAAACCCATGAGGAGGTAGAGATTGCAAAAGAATTGCTCAAAATTCTTCCCCTCCTTCATACTCCTTGCCCAAAAAAAGGGAAGGATGACTGAGAATGAGAATTATTATGAGCAAACGGTAGGGAACCCAGTACTGAAAGGACTTACTGTTCCAGTGTAGCACCGTACCAGTAGTATACTGTACTCGCCGTAGTGAGTTCTCTGGTAGCATCCCATGAAGAGCACTGAACTGGGAGAGGGGGGACTAGGGGTGTCTCCTGCTTTCCAAATGGAGGATCAGATATTATTCCTGTTTTTATGTTGTCTGAATGGCCAGTTGGTAACACTTAATCACTGGATGCAATCAAAACGTTTGCAAATCTCTCCAGGTTTGGCTACATTGTGTCTATGTGAATGTAATGGTATGTGGAAGGTTGTGGGTGAATAAAGGTGACGAGCTGTAGCCAAGGCTTGAAACTATGGGACCTGCATTCACTGCTAGGGCAGTTCTGTTGGAAAAGGGAAAAGGAAAACAGATGCCTTTGGGGGGGGAAGGAAAAGAAAAGCAGATCCCTTTATGAAAATGAAAACACATTATGGGATAGCTTTGCTTGTATTGGAGTCACTTTTTTTTTTTTTCCCCTAGTGAGGCTTGATTTCGTTTGATTTGAATGTTGCTGCTAATAGTACAGCACCATACCCATTGAACTGAAGTGGTGCATTTCAGTTGGAACTGTCCAAGGCCACCTTTCAAGTCAGCGTTAGAGTTGGGATCGAATTCTGGATGTTGTGGCTGTTTTAAGTTTTGAGCTTTTGTGCTCCCCCTGCACCCTCCGCTGTTCAGCTGTGATTTTAGAGGTGGTGATTATGGAGGGCAAGTTGCACTCGGCACAGCACCAGTTGACGATGAGATTCTTTAGTAGTGCTTTTATACCACGAGCATCGAGCCTTCAATGAAAATAACAAAAACTGCAAGACCTTACTGTAGTAAAAATCACTGGTGTTTGGAATGCTTTCCACAACTTCTTTTGACAGCTTGCTTGTCTAAATTTTTTTCTCTAGCCTTGTAGGTTGGGACAGTCATGAAGGAGAGCAGTAAAAATGTAAGTAGTTAACTCAGAGGATTTACTTTCTGCTCAGCTGCGGCATTCTGTCAGAAATAAATTTAGTGTATCATGAGGAAATATTTTAAGGAATACTTCTCACTGTGCAGTCACCCACATTTGAGTAACATTTCCATGTTGTAGAAAAGCAAACCACTGTGCATACTCATTACAGAAACATGTTTGTGCAGCTCACCATAGATCGCATCCACCAACAACCTACACATTCCCGTCTGGTCACAAGTGATTGCTCAGCCCAGCAGCAATCTGACTTCTGTTTTATGATAAGCTAGGTGGTTTCCTTATTGCAAATTATGGGAAGGTCTCTTTCTCTTTCTTTCTGAAGCACATAGTCATCTATTTTTGGATTCAGTTTGTATCACATTCACGATGACTCTTGCCGGGTACGTCAGAAAGCTTGTCATCGTTCTTTTTTTAAATATTATATAGCTGAGTAGAATTAGGGCATACCACACACATGATGAAACCCTCTCTTTTCCCTTTCAGCTATACTGAAAAGCTGTATTAGTTCACTATGTGTTTACACAGATCACTAAGCATTGTAGGCAGTGTAATAAGAGGTGGAGAAGCTCTTGTGAAGAAGATGACACACAAGAGTTTCGGTATGCTGCTTCTGCTTCACACCCTGCTTACAAAATATTGCAAGGACTCAAGCCAGGAGCTATAAAGCTTATTGTTGTTATAATAAATAACTTGCGATTTTTATAAAGTACCTTTTGTTAGTGTTTTGCAAATACTAAATAAGCCTTGTAGCACCTTATTAAGGTAGAAAAATATTGCAAATTTAAAATGAAAAAAAAAAGGAAAATTTGAAGCGTATGCACAAGTGATTTGTTTAAAGTCACACAAAAACCAAAGTGGCAAAACTGGAAAGAAAATCCTCAAACGTGTCTCAGCTGATATTGTGGTGCTACTTAATGGACAGGTGTCATGTTAGTTGAGGGTTTCTGCCAGCTCGTCGAGAGCTGAAATAAATGTGTCCGGAATGTGCTGTACTCTGTGCTCTCTGGCCAGCGCAGCAGCTGGTATGAGATTGTAGCAAAATGGAGCAGCTTTTAGAGCAACCCCAGGACTACGTGAATTTGCAGCCCACAAACAGTGGAGGGGGGACACGACACAGCGAAGCATCTGCAGCGTTTCATTATATCTCCAAACAAGAAATGGGATGCTGTCGTCTTGAAACTCCTTCTGATATTGTGTAGTTATTAGAGGGTGGTCTGCTTGAGACTTAATGGACAAAAGGTTGTGCGATGCTTAGGCCATAGGGTGTTAACCGTTTATTTTGAGAAATTATTATGATTAGAGGTCTTGCAGTGAATTTTGCTGGAGAGATGTGCTCCTGCAGCTGAGTGAGTCGAGAATGGGGGCCACCTTCTCAGATTGAGCAAATTCTCAGTGCATTGCACATGAGTTGGTTACAAAACTCTTTTCCTTGTTGAAAGTGAAATCTCAATCTGTTTCCACTTGGTTCTTCCCAGAAGGCGAGAGTTTTCTTTTTTTTTTTTTTTTACTGCCCTGTGGTAGATGCTGAAGATGAAGGGGGATGCATCTGCTGCTGCATTTTTCTCTTTTTATGCCTGCTGCATGTGTGGGGCTGCATAAAGAGCTCATTACTGTCTCTTTTATAAAAAACTTTACTAAAAAAAGAAAAAAAAAATCAATGCATGAAACTGATCCTTTGTTGTGTTTATGGCTCCTTTTAGGACTGGACCACAAGTTACTGTTACATTAAATAAGAACCATTTTAGCTTAGGTAAAAACAGGTTCTGTTATTAATCAGTTATGAATCATATTTCTTAATTACAAATATAAAAATCCAAAGGCCTGAGGAAGTTCACTAGTGTAACTTAGATGTAAAACAAAAAGTTGCGACTTACTACTTTCAGATCAGGCTCTGACTTCATAAAATGGAACTGGTGTTCATCTTTGTTACAGTGGTGTATCTGAAATGAGCCTCTAGACTCATATCTCTTATCTACAAAGAAACTTGTTTTAAGCAATGGCCCTTCAGACCAATAAAAATTAGTTACTTAGTAAACTTGGTTATTTAAGGTAAAAAATAAGTTCTGCATGGAAATTTAGGCTCATTCTGTAAACGCGCGTGACCATAAATTTACCTGGTTTAGCAAACTTGTTACAACAGCCTTAAATTAGACCCTTTAAAGAACAGATTTTACATAAGTTGTGCTGAACCTCTGGAAACGTTACTGATTTACGAGTGGCTGAATTTCCTTGTGGCTAAATCTGTTCTTAAGATCTCTCTTCCTCTGGCGAAAACTGATTCCGTATCATTTTAAATCGTGGGTCTTGCTGGTTCTGCGTAAGCTGTGGGGTGGATTTACTCTGCAGCGTGCCTTGCAGATCTGGTCTAACGCCTTCCCCGTGTTCCTGCCACAAGGCAGGACAAGACTTGAGCGTGCGTCTCTCCACCTCCTCCCCAATCCGCCTGGTTGCCTGGGCACCTAAGTTTTCTTCTAAGGAAAGCAGGAGTTTCCAGTAGGCTTACGGACTGCGGAGTTGGGGAGATGAGCCTGCAGGGAGTCCCTGGAGTGGTCCTGTTCTGTAGGACAGGCGTGATTGACGATGGGGGCCAAGTGGGGCCGTGCCGCAATAGGGTGGTCGTTACGCCAGAGATGTGCAAAACTTTCCTGTTCTTTGGGTGGGTACAGTATTTTGACATTCAGATTCATAGTTTCGCCTTACTTCTGCAAGGAAATGAGACAATTGTTCATAAAAGAGGTCTTTTTCAAGCAGATGCCAATAAATAAGAGCTTAATGAAAGGTAATTGTCCCTTATGGGGAAAAAGTTTCATTTTCATCACTGCAAACTGAAACCATGTTGTAGGTGGCTGCTTGCAACAGAGTCCAAACTTGGCTCTGTACGTAGGCTCTGAGAACTGAGCTGGATCGTCCTTTCCCAAGAAAGGTTCTGGAGTGCAAATTACGCCTTTCCAACGTGGGTGGCAACTGCACTATGGTGTGTTTGTGCTGCTGTTGGTGGGTTGGTATCCCAACGCAAGCAACGCCTGTGTTGAGGTGCGGTAGGATAGAACTTGGTAAAGATAACCTCATCCTTCTCATGGGCCTATGATCCAGACTGTTGTGGCCTTTTTCTTTGTGACTCCTAGTCTACACCTGGTGGAATGTTTTTTCCTAGTGAAAATTTCTGGTGTGACTTTTTTTTTTTTTTTTTTCTTCCACTGGTTATAAGTGGAGTGATTTAAAAAGCACCTGGTCAAGTTGAGGTAATGAGACAAAGTGACTCACACAGGTACTACCCTTCTTTTTCTGTGTTATTCTAACGTAACATACTGTGATGTTAGTATACAAGGGCTTATATTGTCTGTCAGCATAGTTAAAATATAATGATTAGCATAAATACAGTCTCCTTTGTATTGATTCTTGAACTGCTAACAGAACAGAAAAGCAAGAAAGGCTTGATCTGTGCCCTAAGAACCGATGAGAAGGAACAGAGCTGTTGAGTAAGAGGTTATCATTGCTTTGTAGTAATTTTTCGAAGTGGAAACACTCTTGAAACTGAAACTTGAAGAGTCAGGTGCTAGTGGAACCAAAACCAAATAGAACACTTGTGATAAAACAAGTGAACTGCACCCTGCAGCTGAACCTTGCTTTGAAACTGATGAGCACTGAGTTTTCTTCTTGTAACTTGAATTGGGTTTTATTTTTGGAAGAATACTTATTAAAATGTGCATCGTTGTTGAGAGTTTTTCCATGTGAGGATTTCAATGCTAAGTAAGAGGTGGTAAAAATTCAGTAAGGCTATCTTGAAACTGTTTGAGTGGAGCTGCTCTGCATTAGTTGGGGCTGTCCCCAGAAAGAAAATAGCATACCGAAAGTTGTCTACATTTATGCCATGGCTTGCTGATGAATACTAATGCTTACACAGTGTAAGCCCTGAAATATCCTAAACTCTGCAGTTGAGAAAAAAAGATTATCTTTCAGACTATTCTTAATACCACTGAACAAAGAGAAAAGATCAAAGCCAACTAATCAACCCCATTTTTTGTTTTATTCAATCGATTTCTAAAGGCCCCTGTTACTATAGTAACTCCAGTAGGTCTTTTAATTACAAAATTTGTAAAAACACATCAATTATTCAGAACTGCCAGGGGGGTAAAAACAGTGGCACAAATGCTTTTTTAAAAAAAACCAGAAAATTTGCAAACAAACTATCGCAAACAAAGCTTGACAGACTTCCCATTAAGCATGACAGGGAATAACACAGCATCAGCATAAACACATTGGGTTCAAGTTCTCAGAAAGCAATCCCCTGTTAGAAGGTCCCCCCTTTGGCTACAGAGGAGAAAAAAAACCCCAAACCAAACCACTGCTGTCCAAATAAAGCACTTCCCTCTCCACAGATACAGATGGTAGAGCTTAGTTTTTATAGACCCTAAATTTAATTACAGTGTATCTGAGCAGAGCAGTTGTGTTATCACATTAATTAGCAGTTTAGAGAACTGTTCACTGCTGGAAGTATTGAATACCAGTGTGTGTTGCAGGTACTGGTTCTATCAAAGAGGAATCATTTAGCAATAATGAGCACCTTTCAAATAATAATTGCATTTAAAATAGATGCTGTCATCTTTTATCATCAAGTGTGTTTGCAAAGTGGATTTATACTCCAAACAGACTTATATTGACCGTACCAGAGTAGAAGAATTCGAGGCATATCATGTGAGCAATTTCTAAATGCCATCTCTTGACTTGATTACGTGCTGAGTTGACGTATTTGGCAGACATGATGTAGCTGTGGGAGGCATTGTGTTCTCTGAAACCATAGGGGAACGCGGTACTGAAATTTTGGTTGTGAATCTAACTTTTAAAAAATGAGACACTTTTAATGACCGATATTTGGAATATCTCTCTCTGTATCTTTATTTTTTCCCTCTGCAAGGAAGTACATATCACTTTTGTCTGTTGTATTCCTTGCTCCAGTATGTCATGCATCCCAAACTTTTATTTCATCTTCTGACAAAGATTTTAATTGTATGTCCAAGTACTAAGCTAATTTGAATTTTAGCCCAAACCTAAATGGCTATACCCGTACTAAACTACTACACCCTGTGCACTGACCCAGCTTGCTCGGCTTTGTTGGGAGAGATTGCTTCTTTTGGAAGCTCATTCTTTCCAGACTTCCACTTTTTTTAAATTTTTCTGTTTACGTGCTCCCTCCTTGCCCCCCGTATGTCAAAACCTGCTTGTTTATATTGCATGGCCAGGGCTTAATCCTACTTTTCACAGTGCCTATTCCATTTCTGCAGGACTTGGAGCCTCTCAAGTGATAGGAAATGTAGCTATGTGGGCCAAGGAGTCTAAATTCTGTTTAACCTACTGTGCAAGTGCAGGGGAAAAAAGGTGTTTTTTTTTTTTTTTTTTTTTTAAATAAGCATCAAAAAGCTTGATTTTTTTTCTTGAAGAAACTAGTTAGTATCCAGTGTTAGAAGTGATAATAATAAGGAATTGCCAGTGCTGTATAAAATAATAATGGGTGTGGATACCATTCTGACTATGTTAATTAGCACTTATCTCTCAGCCTCTTCATTAACCCCTGACAGTTCTACCACCACTGCTTTATCAAAGTAGCACTGTGGCTTAAAGTGCACATGTGGTTGTAAAGCATGATTGGGTTGCAAGCAGGTTTGGTAAGGTTTGTTTTTATCTTTGGAAGTCCAGTCCTAATATCTGGTGCATGCAAAGATGCAGATTTTGGGGAGAAGCTTCACGGGAACTCCAGTGTATCAATGGGAGATGAAGTTGAATTCTTCCTTGGTCATACAGCAAGCACTCCGAAGGTCTCACAGCAATCCCCTTCACACTGTCTTCCTTCAGTCAGTTATATTAATGAAAATAAAACACTTTGTGGGTCTTCCAGAATCTCAGTTACATGAAATTTGTCACATCTATCCTTGCTTCATGGAGCAAGCAAAACTAAGTTACTACTACTGTGGGAGTATTATTGGTTTTATTCTTTTCCTACTAGTGTAGTTCCTATTAAAGTAGGAACAGAATGTTCCTACTATTAACCGAACATGTTTTTATATAAAATAGAACAATAAGGGCTGTTTTTTAACCACCACCACCACCACCCCCACCCCCCCCCGAACGTTTTGGTGTGTGCTATATTACTTGGACAGAGTGAAAATGCACCAAAAGATTTTGAAAAAGCCCCTAAGACCGGTGTGTTTACACAGTGTCAGCAGGTTACAAAATTATTCCTTTGAGATACTTTCACAAACATCACCCTGGTACTGTATGCTTTTTTTACATTTTTCAGACTCTGGAATTATGTAAATCCAAGGAGTTGTAGTTAACAAAGCTTCAGTGTTGGTGAATTCCTGGGAAAGAATTTGTCCCTCCTTTAACATCTTCCATCTTAACGTAAGCTGTGAAGGGATCTTGTAAGTAGTGAGCAAATGATAACTTTTTTCACCTGATGCGTGATCCATGCCAATGTAAAAGGAATCCTGAATAGTCCAGCCAGTCTATTACTGTGCATGGTAACATGAATTTCATGAATAAGACTTCATTTCCAGGATGGTGGTCTCCAGTGTAAATGTGTCGAGAATATTAATGAATCTGTCCTTGTAAATGGCTTTGCAGTCTTTAACTGCACATGCAGATTTTAACTCTGCAGAGCTGTACCACAAAGAGGCCCGCACAAAATCCTGCCTTACAGTAATGCTGCTCGTCTCTAGCGACGATCAGAACCTGGGTTAGACGCCTCGTTTGAGAACCTTTTGCCGTCGGGAAGGTGCGTCTGTTGGGGTCTCCGAAGCGGTGAGCTCGGCAGCTGTAGAAGAACTCTTCTGGGGCCAGAAGCCTTGCAGCGGCAGAGCCACTTTAACCTGTAGGCTGACGAGCTGCGGGCAGCGTGGAGAAGTTCGCAGAGCAGTACGGCGACGGCCGGGAGGCTGCCACGGCTGCCTGCAGAGGTTTCACAGGCCGGTCTGATTCCTTGCATCGCTCGGAGACATTTAGTGGTTAATCCTTGCAGTTGAAGGATAGCGTTGTAACCTGATGGACTGAAAAGAAATTGGAGTAAAACTTACGTTGTTGTTGAGTATATATTTTTAAAGGAAGGAAAATGTACATTCCTTAAAAGTTTCGAATGTGCATGCACAGAGAAAAGAAAACACTAAGCTGTCTTGTATCGTTAGCTGCCCGAGATCCTATTGCACCGAGTGTGTGTTGACAAAGTAGTGTCCGCTTTCCAAAGGCTCCTGAGCATGTGAATGCAACGAGGCTCCCCTAATTAATCACGGGGCGGGTACGCGTGTAGGAAGCAAGGCACGTTTCAGAAGCTGATTCAAAGTGAAAAGTAATTTTTTTTTCTTCTCGTTTTATTAGGCAGCATTTCTTAATGGATAGACAACATTGACCTGGGGCTTAAAAGTAATATTCGCAAAGGTTAATTTTAACTCGGAGAGGTATTTTTGCATCAGCTCCGTGCTTCGAACCATCCCCTCGAGTACCTTCCATTTTAGACTTAGTTCTTTACTGGCTTGCAGATCATTAGTTCTCACTGTGTGAAGCAGAGCTAATGATATTAAGTTTCAGGACCCATAGCTGTGAAAAGCCCTTGTTTTTCCTTTGTCTTTAAAAGTTGGGGTTTTATTCATTAAAAAGTTTTCGAATGAGGACTCTAATTTGGTTGTTCTTGTGGTGAAGGCTGCATGCGAGAAAAGAGCAAATGTCTTATACAATGTCACAATATATCAAGAACAGTGGAAACAACTGTTTGAGTTGGAACTTTTTACAGTTAAAAGTAGCATGTCTGTTGTGTCTAATAGCACGGTCTCCTTAGGTTCAAAACTGACAGAGATGATGAAGTTTCCATTAAAGGATAATAAACTCTGTATGTCAATGTGACAAAAGAACTCTCTTATCTCTTTGGAATAAGAATGCTCTTGGAAGAGCTTCATAAAAGACTGCAGTATGAAATAAGTCTAGTGGATGGTGATTTTGAATTTCTATAAAGTATGTCAATCCAAAGGCTAAAGGGATTATCTGTGAAGTAACAAAATGTGAAAGAGAAATGCTTTCCTTCTATGCAGTGAATGTCATCTCTCTAGAAAGCACAGGTATAAATTGCTCTTTCCTAGCAGTGGTTCAAATTGGGAATGATTCCTTGAAATTAGTGGAGTTGTTCAGCTCCAAGGGATCTGGCTGCAGTTGAAGGCTGATCCAGTTTTAGGTTGAATGTAGATCTCAAGTGTAAAGAAGTAGTAGTAATCCTGATCCAGCGTATGGTTATCCACCTCTGGAATTGGAACACCTTCTTTCTCTTAGCTTTGCTTATACTTTTAGGTGAATTAAAGTGACCAGGAACAAAGATTAACTAGAATAGGCATATCCATGCATGAATTTACTTAAGAATTGCTCTCCCTGAACTAACTAAATGTTTGCAAGCCTGAAATGAGAGGTAGGTTGGATCTGAACGTTTAAATTGGCCATAGTCATATTTGGTGCTTACGGATTACTTTTTATTACTTTTTTAATTCATGAACTAGCTAAATACTAAGCTCTTACTCAAAGACAAAGATCCAGTGGTAGTGAGGCTGAGGAGAGTGTGCTGTTTTGCTCGCTGTCAGCCATATACACAAACTGGGTGCATATCTAACCAGAAATGAGAAATTATTTTACTGCTTTCAAGATCTAGTGCATTAACCATTTGATGACTAGGTACATATGTTGTTTTCTTTTTTCCCCAGGATTAATCTGGGGTATTACTTTTTGAACTGAGAAACTGAGAAAGAGTAGATTTTTATTTTATTTTATTTTATTTTTAGCTAGCAAGGGAGAAACCGTTTCATTTCATAATATTCCTTGTGTGCCAAAAATGTAAAAGTCCCTTTTAAGAATGAACAGTTTGGCCAGTGAGCAGTACTAAATAGATCGGGCGAATGGCCGAGTTGTGTGCCAGTTAGTAACCAGACAACAGTAAATAGCTCTTTATCTGAGAAATGGCATATTGTACATAATGAAGATGATGAAAGGAAAAATTTTACCCTTCTCATAGAAAGGCAATAGAAACAAAAAACGAGCTTTGGAAATAATTGCCACAGCACTATGCTTTCATGAAGTATATATCCACTGAAATATCAAAAGGAATGTAAAACTTTCCTCGGGCTAAACGGCTTCTGTCATCTCTGCCGAGAGCCTCTGCATCTTCGCTGACAGCTCCAGAGCTGCCTTATCTCCTAATCACCTTAGCAAAAAGCAGGCTCGGTTCGGTGGATGAGGGGCTTAAACACAGAATAATGTGGCCTCTGGAGATGAGCAGAAGGGGAATAGAGATGGGTGGCACTGGTGGATAGCCAAATTTCAATTTATTAAAACATTGGGATGCTTTTAGTGCTATTTCATTCATTAAATGCCAGGACTCTGGGGGAAAAAATAAAAGGGGATGTGAGCGAAAGCTACCAGAACTCAGATTTACAAGCCCCCATCGTTCCCAATTATGTTTGGCAAATGGCAGAATAAAATTAATGATGCCAAATTTTCCATCTATGCAGTGTGTGATAGCTTAGCTATTTTAGCTATTTCAGTGTTGTAAATTATGAAACTGATAGCACACTAATGTGATCCTTTCAGGCTTCTCGTTTATATTAATGAGTTTTAGTCATCTAAGGCAAACTGATAACTACTGATTAATAGCTCGGCAACTTTCAAACTGGCATCAAAGGCTGATCTCTCCCTTTTTTTTTTTTTTTTTTTTTTTTGTTTGTTTTTTTTTTTTTTTAACTCCTTGATGGGTTATGAGTTAAGACAGTTAACAATTAACTCTAAGCTTAATTGAAATCCAGATGTTAAATTCATGATAGAAGTTAATTTTATTCTGATCATGGCTATAGCCGATTTCAGTCTGGGTTTTTTTTTTTTTTTTGAGTAGCTTTGAACTTGCAAAACAAGAGTGTGATTAGTTTCACAATTTATTTTTTTTTTAGTGTTTGCAGTCTGTTGAAGAGGACTTGCTAAACTAATATTGAACAAAGATAAATTATCATAGAAGCGTCAAACAGCTACTAGCAAAAGCAATTGAAACCCCTCAGAAAAACTCAAAATTATCAAGAAAAGGCAAACTGCTTTTTTAAAATCTTTAAGCTGTATATTTGTATGAGGAACAGATAGTACATTTTCTGAACAGTATGTAATGGTAGAGACCAGAATGAGAGTTACAGGTATGTGCACGCGCGAAGTCCAGTAACTATTACTTGTTTAAGAAAATGAGTGGGAGGATTTGGAAGAAAAATTACTTGAGTGGGCAATAACAAAACCGAAGTCAGTCTCTGAACAAGACTGGGGTGTTTGTATGCAGGCAGCTGCTTACAGGTGTAATCTTTGAAAGCTTGATGGTACAGTATTCAGTCTCCAGGTTTTCTGTTGCTACAGTGAATACAGAATTGACCAAAGCTGTTAGAATTGTCAGTGCAAATAAGACATCATAATAATATGGGCTATACTACACTAATACCTACATTAGGCTTCAAAACATTCCACTTTTGTAGTAGAGGTTTCCAAAAGCCAAGCAAACAACTTAGTAGAGAGTTTGCGCAATTATTGTTACAAATGCTCTGCGTTTTTCCTGGACTGCTTATGAAAAATCACATCAAGCAGCTGAAGTTCTTGCCCTGACACTCGGATAATCCAGGTCAGCTTCTGCTCTTCAGAGAACTGCCTTCATTGTTTTTCAGGAGGAATATTGCTAGAGTTTTCTAAATAAGCCATTCCTCCAAATAAGGTAACCTGATATGCTGAGAAACCTTGGTCTGGAGATCAGAATCACCGTTCCCTAATCAGTATTGCTTCAGAATATACAGTGATGTTGACAGTTCCTCTTGGTGCCTGGTGTTTGAGCTTTAAGGCTGTCCCACAAATGGCTTCACGCATTTGATGTGCACAATGATGGGAACTAGATTTGCAAAAAACCAATCACGCTGGAGAAAGGGGGAGGAAAAAAAAAGGGTATTGGTACACGTTTAGTCTTCACTTGAGATCAAGACATTTTACAGTCACTAGATATTCCAAACAACGTCTGCTAGAAAGATAAATCCATTGTAGTGGAAATTAAATGCATAATTTAAAGTCAGACAGTTTTGTATTGTATTGTCAGGGATGTAGAGGAAAAATAAATGTGAAAGCCATTTAAAAAGCTTGTGTAAAACTTGCTTGTGTGCTAAAGAATGTTGTCCTTTAGAATTAGACCCCAAATCAGACTTTCTTGTCAGATTGACTGGTTTGTTTCTAATCTTAAGAGTTCTTTTCATCTTTAGAAATGGAGTTTAAAAAAACTTTAATATTCTGCAACGGAATTATACAACTGAACAATGAGCATCTGCTGCAGTTGGAGATTCCTTCTTCGCTTCTGAGAGTGCTGCAGTTCAGAGCGTGCTGCTGAGGCTGCTGTGCCTGACAAAATCTGCCCCAGGCTAGCAACTTGTAACACTTCCTGCAGTATCCCTACCAAATTTCTAGCCCAGCTTTCAAAAACTGCACAAAACTGCCATCTTTACCAATTTATCTTTTGCTCAATTTCGAAGAGGCCAACCCAAGTTTAAAGTATCATTTAACTCAAGCTAGACAGGTTTTTTTTGACCAGAAGCCAGGTTAGTTTCCTGGAAAATGTTAAGTGAAGATCTGCCTGGCAGAAATAAGGTAACTACTAAGTGAATTCTCAGTTCCAAATTTTCTACTCAGTACTGGCATAAGATGCAGATACCAAAATAAAAAAAAAAGAAATTAATAGATGATAGTATAAAATAGTTTTAATGCTTATAATTGGGATCCTCCTAATATTCAAGTTATTAACTACAGAAGAAAGGAGCACAAATGTAAGGAACTTAATATAAATTACTGAAGCCTTCCAAACCCAACTAACTTAGAAGGACCCTTCTAGCAGAAAATACATTATATATTGTTTAGAAATTGAAGTTAGTCCTGGAATACCAAAGAGTTCTAATTTGCAGGAGCAAGGACTTGACTCTTCTAGTGTGTTCAATCTTCCAAAATCCTAATCTGGCTATCCAAAGTTAAGAGCCTGGTTTTTAAAACGGAAAACCCAATTTTGGTTAGGTTTGTTTTCTGGTATTTTTAGCCTGCAGTGTTTAAGTTATTCTTCTCATCTGTAAAGAATTGAAGGATGGATGCTTTGTTTGCCTTTTTTTGTCCTAAGAAACATTCTTCCGCTCATTTGATACTAAAAGTCTGGGAGATGTGCTTGAGAATCACAAAAACTCCCCTCTTTGCGATAGAGTGGCAAGTATTGACAAAACTACTGTACTGGAGTCTTGACTTCACATTGAAGGCTGTTAAGAGCTTCCATAGCCCTAATAATAATAATTTATAATGTGGGTAAATCTTGCTTTTACTGAGTTTTAGCTTTTGTGAGAAGGTAAGACACTATTTTTACAGTATGTGGACCAGGTTTCATCAAGGATGTCTTGTGAAGGCTCTGTGGATGGCTTGTTCCTCTGTTTCTCCACTGTGATCTTTGGGCCAACCTCTGTAACCGCTTACACACGAAAACAGTTTTAGCAAAATACTTAACATATACTTATTTTTCTCAAATAGGAGGAAGAGGAATCGGCCACATACGAACAGCTACTTCTTCATAGCTGTCCAGAGATACCATTCGGTATCCTGTGAGTCACAGAACACAGCTAGGAAACAGTGTCGTAGAAAATTCAGGGTGCAGTTTTATATTACACCGAGTTCAGCCTAAGTTTAGGCTGCCAATGAAATGAGATCCTGTCCTCCCTGGGCCAGCCATGTGCTTCCACTGTTTGTGTTTGCTCTGGCAGCTCTCTGACTGTGGGCAAGTTGGATCGGTTTGCTGACTTAATGGAAAACTTGCTTTCAAAACTAAAAGCAACTTTTCCATTGGATTGGATTGCTGACCTGAGACAGAAAACTGCATAATCCTGTGCAAGACGGAGGGTGAGAATACGTACCTTAGGGAAAAAGAAAATAGGACTTCACCTTTCAACAGCAGCCAGCATAACGTAAAAGTGTGACTGTAGGTTATAAACCCTAATTCCATCTAGTTTAAGTATACAGAATACTTAAGACCTTTTTAAAACATCAGTTGGCACCTACAGGGGGGGATCCTGATTCTGTATTATTGGCTGCGAACTACCCTGTATGCTTACAGCACTGCATGTTGAAACACTGAAACGGATGGAATTTGAATAGGCAAATGCAACATCCTTGGTATTGCTGACTCGCTCATTGCCAACGCGTTACCTGGAGTACTCGAGCAGCTGTTACATCACGGGTATTTCCTACAGAAAAAGGAGACACACATGAAACTTCCCTGCAGTGTAACCTCTTATCAGAGGGTGTGGGACAAGTCTTTAAACATCTTTATTTGGCTCAGACAAGCAGGAAGAAGCCTGTTACAGCCCAGGTTAGTGGTGTTGTGGATGAATGCTTCTCCTTTCAAGTTGGGGACTGGCTCAAGCAGCAGGAGACTACAGTGTCCAGGGTGAAAACAAATGCTTTATCCTTTCAACTCCTGTGGACTAATCTAATCCTTCTGATTCATAATACATGAAGTGCTGGATGGACACGCTTTTTTTTTTTTTTTTTTTTGGCTAGAAGCTTTATGCAAGATCTCCTCTCATTCTGATCCACTTTGTTTCCATTGATTTTGATATAGATCAGGAGTCATGCCATTTGAAGCCAAGGCATTTATGGAGCATAATGTTATCCTTTAGCTTTATTCATGGAAGTCAGTCCCTACAGGTAACCTGATGGGATAGGCACTGCAGAATCAAACCTTAAGTCAGTCAAGGCGATGGTTTGTTGGACCAAGTTGTATTTATTGTGGGAACAGATACTGCAAAAATAGTATGTAGTAACAAATATGTTATGGTACTTAAAGTTGGTGACTGCCGTAAATACTCTCCGTATCGCTCTCCCGCCCCTTGACAGTGGAAAGTAGAATAAAAAAATTAATTTTGTGCATTCAGGAGAGCAGTAGCCCTACTAGATCTGTCACGGACCTGTGAGCAGAGCCAGTCCGGTGCGGCTCCCCAGAGAAATTCTTATCACTGGGAGGAGTAAAGCCACACTTAGCAGACCTCTGTACTTCGTTGCAGATTTTGAGGGGGACCGTTAACAGAAATTCATTCTGCTTTGTGCACTCAAGAGCCGGAGCTCTACAGATCAATGTTCTTTATTACAGTAGCTAATAAAAAGAGCTTTATCGGGTTACCTTGCTGTGTAGCTGGTTCTTACATCTGTCTCTGTTAAGCGTTTCCCCATTTACTGCACAGGGAGTCCAGTCCTGTGGCTGTCAGGGCAGCTGTACAGCAACACGAGTGTAGGGTTATCGCACAAACAGAAGTTGGCATTGAACCATCTAGCAAGAGCTCACCAGTAAATTCTCTCCTCCCAGCTATTCAAATGAGGCTGCGAATTTCCTGTGCCAAAGCACTCATTTTAACTGGCCTGAGCACCTACGTCTTGGTAAAATCGTTTAGAAAAATGTCAAAATCATGCTGTCAACTATGAGCTGACTGTCCACTGGAAGTCAGAATGTACAATCCGAGCTTGGCGTATAAAGCATGGCTTTGCAAAAATATTTTATGGCTATGCTAAAAATCCTTGTGCTTACCTGCTTGCTTTCCTTCAGTTACAGAATCAGGTGGTAACAATAATAAACCACCTCTCATGGCTTCATCAATGTGCACAGGTGCATTTTTTTTGAAGCTACATTTTAATGTAAGTATAGTTCATTATTAGTACACAAGGAACAAATACAAATATGAAGGCCAAACTCCAGGCTTTTTTATGAAAATTGTAAATGAAGAGAAATCAGAGTCACAATAGTGTAAGCAAGAGCAGAGCCTGTGCTTTGACTCTTGAAAAAGAATAGAATTTCTTTTCTAGGGCAAAAGAATTTCCAATGGATAATTCTTCTTGGTCCTTTGCACACACCGGAAGGTTGGGAATATTGCTTACCAGTACTGAATTTTGCTTTAACATTCAGGAAATCTTATTAATTATTGTATAAAACTCCAGTTTTCTCTAGCCTGTCTGTTTCATAAGCCTTTTTCCTTAAAATTAGTAGATTTCTTAATTTTCTGTTTTCAGGTCTGATCAATGAAAAGGATAGAAAGTCTAAAAGTTGTTATGATTTCTTTCAGTATAACCTCTAGCCAGAAATACATGATACTGCAAAACAGGAAGAAAAAAATGAGAGAAATGTGAAAGCTATTGGTATTCTAAGTGGAAGCCCTGCTCCCTGAAGGATAGAGCTATTTCAAGTTCCCCTTTTCAAATGGAGCATTACAGCATATAATGCAGCAATTATTTTGTTGGGTAGGTGTTTCATTACCAACCTGGGCCTTGGAGGTGATGGGAGAAAATTTGTCTTGACCTTCCAGGGAAGCCATAAAAGAGAAATGATGTCTAAATAATAAATGTCTGGGAGAAATGTGAAATGCCTAACGGTGTTGCACTTAGCTTTTGTGACATCTGTGTGTTGTAGTATGAAGAGCTGGTATATGGATCATTTCAAAAGCAGGAATATTTTCTATTGTTCCTTTGCATTTTTGACCTTCCTTCTTCTCCTGGTTCAATCCCTCTCAAGTACATTTTAATTTTTTTTTTCTGCAGGATGTGTGTTTTCCTGGTTTTCCCTTAGGACAGGAGCAAACCACGAAAAGCAGATTTGGAAAAAACCCTTTGTTTCCTAAGTGAAGCTGATGGGGTCAGGTTTTTATTTACTGTACTTTGCCATATGTGCAGCGTTTGGTGTTGGTAGCCACACAAGAACGAATCTTGCCTTCTCCCTTTGATGATCCTATGACAGCAGGACCGATAATAGTGTGGAAGAGAGCGTGCAGGAGGAGTAGCTGCTAGGACACGTGGCCCTGCTTCGTATCCCTGTGCAGGGTTCGGGGGTAGGAGCGCAGGTTGTTCTTGGTTTGGGATGTTGTGGGTTTTTTTCCTCCTTCATTTTCCAAATTTAGATTTAACAGTTTTTAGGACCAGTGGTTGAGGTGGTTGTCATTCCAAAGTTCTGCAACTTATAATTCTGTAGTGGTGCTGTTTTAGGTCCCCTATTGAATGACCATAATGCTTTCTGTGCTTCTGCTGTTTCTAATTGCTTTGGGAAAGGCTGGTTTCCTCTCCGAGTGATCTATGATAAAACTGATTTTAATGGAAAAATAAATTGCCCTAGAATAAATAGTCCATTAAACGATCTCATTTTAAAATCTTTCCTTCTAAACAAGTATGAGTGTTGTCATGTGCTGTTTTTCTTATTTTATATTCCTCTAGATCTAATGGAGATGGAGATTCTCTTTTGCCAAGCGAATGTAATGCCCCCAAAGAATTGCTGATCTGGACAGATAAATGATCGTTATGTCGAGCTTTATTAATGTTCTGAAGAACCCTTGTGTAACATTATCCATTATGCCAGAGTGTAGGAGTAACTTCTGATTGTATCTGGCTTGAGTGATCTGCCTTATTCGCTGTGAAGTTTTACATCCTCAACGATTTCAGATACCGATCGATCGGCTGTTTTCCTGTGGGTACTTGACAGTCTTCGTTTTACTCCTAACTTATGTGTTTCTGTTCTTGGCTCAGACTCTTGGATAGAAGCAATCCTTTAGAGAAGTACATACCGAACAATTTATCCACTGCTTTATTGCATCCTTACTTGTGTCAACGAGATCTCTCGGACTCTGTAGAATTTGCGGTAAGGCTTCTTGACACAAAAGGTTTGCAGTGATTAGAAGAGGTGCGAAGGAGAGCGTTTAGGGAGGTCTTCAATGCATAAAACAAAACTTGACAGCCGGGAACTGAAGCTGTAGCATCTGAAGTGCTGTATCGGTGAGAGGCAGTGGGTCCCAGCTGCTGAGTTCAGAATGCAGCACCAGTGGAGAGCTACTCCCTCTTGCAAAGATAAGAAATTACTGATAAGGAAATAAGCAGGACCTTGCCTCCTTTTGAAGTCTGTTTTTAACTTCAGATTTTTCTTTCCCAAAGGGAATATTATCTGATACATTGGTCTCGGAATGCTGCCTGCATTAATTCTAGCTTGGGGTCTAAGGAAGCACAAATGATGCTAAACACTGTCCAAAAGGCTCTCCTTGACATAGAAGGCAGCCACTAACCCTTCACATGATGCTGCTTGTGTTTCTGAGGTTCCCCTCCTCCAAACACAGCTGTACTTCTCTCTTCCCCCTCCGTTTTCGATCTCACTTTTCCAGAGTTAGGAGACTTGACTGGCTTCCCTCTCAGCCCAATTCCAAACCTGTTGCGTTTGTGCAAACTGAGTGCCCTTCGACCGAACTGACCTCAGTGGCCTTCCCTAAATCCTCTTTCCATTCTTAAGACTTGCTCAGATGCTATGCTCCTTCCTTCAAGGCTCCCTTTCTTCACTGACTTCTTTTCATAGCTCCTTTCCACACCCTTGCAAATACTAGTGTATTGGATTATTGCTGTTTTATTTTGTTCTTTGTCTCTTCCCTAGTATGGCCTTTTGCCAATTAAAAGCCCGTGGTGAATGTTTATGTGAAACATGCCCGTTATAAAACAATTTCTGGTAGCTGTCACGTCCCTGTAGGCGTACGCAGACAGAGATGATGTGCTTCTGTGATTTCAGCCATAGCTGGCACTGCTCAGTTTTGAACTGTACACCCAATAGCGTGCTATCTGAATCTTGTCATCTTTTTATTGAGGAAATAGGTATCTAAAGTGATTTAATGAGTATTGGCTTGTTGGAGGTTTCAGATGACTCACTGTCATATACATGTCTGGGATGAGTGGTAGTGTGATATATTAGTTGTAAAAGCAGAAACGTGATGAGTTGAGAGGACAAAAAGCATGATTCATCTCTCCGTTCATGTCACTATTATAAACCCAGAAAAATACCCAAGGAGTGGCTGTAGCTTTAACTGATCTCAGCTGAGAGTTGGTTTTGATCATTGGGAGACATGCCAGTTCTTCTCGGGGTGTCTAGAGAGTCTTGGTACCATTTTGACGCCATGATGATTGTATATAAGAATGCTCAACCAGACCGTCAGTACGGTGTCAAATACATATGTACACACATGCGTACACACAAAAAAGTTTTAAAACTTTTCTGGTGGTCCTTTATCTCATGACAGATATGTTTTGCTTTACTGTGTCTCAAGGGACCAGCATCTCTGCTGGCATGTTTTCTTTGCTCTTTTTGCTGCCTATTAGTCCCTTAGTTTTGCCATAAAGAGGTGGCATTAAAAAAAATATCTACCGATGTCTATGTTTAGATACATTTATGCATGTTTCCTGTCAGCAGATAGTTGAGATAAGCAAAAGCATGTTCCAGACTGTAAGCTGGAAGGGAGCAGTCATTGCTGCCCTTCAGCATTGCAGTGGCAGCATGGATCACAACAGCAGCCTATTATGCAGGTTTTTGGGTGGTTTTTTTTTTTTTTTTCCCCTTCAGTCAAACTGACAATGACAATACCATGTCAAGTGCCTTCCCTTAACTCTTGGCATGAAGTGATGGTTCAATCTCTACATGTACGTACTTTATTAACAACAACAGCAAGAAGTCCTGACAACTAAGCCGTGTGGTTTTCTTCATTTTATGAGGCTACTCAGTAGGGGTTCTGTGTAACGTATGTACCGTGAACACGAAGATGTTTAAGATACAAAGATGTTACTCAGGTTTAATACTGGTTTGTACAGAGCTTAAGAAGAATTAGTTAAACAGTCGCTTCCCCCAAAATTACTTGCAGATAGTAGGAAGAAATGCCATAGTAGCTGTGAACATGCTCTCTCTGAAGCCCTCGAAGTAGGTAATGCAGAAGTTAATACTGGGAGCCAGACAGTCAAATACACTGTGAATAGTTAAAAGCTGTCTCAATCTCATGATAAAAAGTCACCAAAGCTCAGCTGGGCCGACAGCCTTGTTAGACTGAAGTACCAAAAGAAATTGAAACTGTCTTGGCTTATGTTTTCAGTCCTTTCTGTCAAAATGCTTTGTTGCTAAGGTTTAATGTTAGAGAGCCGTCTTGTCGCTTTCTTCACTGGCAGTTGTGGGCTTGGGTGCTGAGCCCATTTCGTTCTATTTAGGGGAGCACCATGGAGCATATGTGAGTTGTAGTCTCTGTTTTGAACAAGAATTTCAGAGTTTCACCCAGGAAGAGAGAATGTACAGTGTCTATCCATCCATACCTGAGAGGGATGCAGGAAGCCAGTGAGGGCAAAAATGCAATTGCGGGAAGAGCGAAGTGAAGATGGGATGACCCGCTCTCACCTCTGGGATCTGGCTACCTCACTAGTGGAGATTTTGGATTCGCATGAGTTTCCTGAGTTCATCTTGGAAATGCAGGAGTAATTGCAGAGCCTCTATGTAATTCTGAGGAAAGAGTTCTTCCTCTTGCCCCCTGCAGACACCTTCAAATGCCATCTTGATGCAGACTATGATCCAAGATTTTTTTTTTTTTTTTTCCTAACAGGTAAAAGTAAGTGCTGGTCATGTGCAGGATTGCTATTATGAGTTTGTCTCACCTGTAAGTCTAATCAGCTCTGTACTGGATTTAAGCATCTGTTACGAGTTAAGCTGGTTCGTGCAGACCAGCCCCCTGACTTTTACTTCCATCGTTACTATTTTTCTGGGCTTTGTATGCCTTTCTGTTTGTTGATGGTAAGTTCTCTCCACAACATATGGCTGCTGAAGCATGGTGTCTGCACAAAAGCCACCCTGGAGGATAAGATAAAAAAGATTCTGTGTGGGCAACTACATAGGAAGAATCTTCAAAGAAGTGATATGAAGAGCATCCCTTGAGATTTAACTCCTCTGATCAGCTAAACAAACATGGGACCAGTTAATCTTTCTGGCCCACTGGTGAGTTCACAGCGTCTTTCAGAAGTTTCTGACTGAATGCACTTCTCGTGAACTAAGTGTTAGATGTATCCTACCTAGTGTGTTTGCTCTTGATTTGTGGTTAAAACTGGAGTTGGTGGTACAACAAGAAGTATTACTGCCTCAGAGGGGAAGCTCTCAGTAGTCGAAGTGTGGCTTCTCTTTATAGGAACCTGATGGCCTGGTAAAGGCCAGTTAATCTCTGGGATGCCAGCCAACATAATTTCTGGATTTATGTCATGTTGCCTGTTACCACTCTAGCAGGCTTGTCTGTCGGGGCTGGTGCTTCCCCTTCAGAGGGGTTAATTTTGTCTCACTTTCTGAGCGCAAGGGAATAAAACTTAGCCTCTTTATTCTTTTGTTCCCCCTCCATTGCCCATGTTAATTCAATTTGACAGCCTGGCGAATAGGATTTGTCAAATAGTGTAACCTTAAGCAACATAGATATTGAAAACTGTGCTTTAAATTTATATAATCCAGATGTGAGAACCAATAAAATGCTCAGATGAAATGAAATGTCAGGCTTCGTGGGGAGAGAAAAGGAGAAATACTATTTGCCACTTATTTTTCCACATGGCAAAAAGTGCAGAGCAGGGTTCAATCAATTGTATTAGTCTCCAAGAAGAAAGTAGTTTTTGTCGCATCAGTGCTTGTAGCTAATAGTAAATATAATCGATATCAAAATGCTGAATCTCACAAGACTTGTTAAGAAAAACCAATTCAGTGTTTGGACAGTAAAAAGGTTAGTCTTGGTAAGTTATTTACAGCTAAGTTGCTGAGATGATCTTCAGCTCAGAATGGTAAAGTCTAAGTGAATCCTGTAGTATCATATTTGAAATTGTTTGATTACCTCTCTTCCTATCAACACAAGACACCACTCAGAGATAACATTTCTCTCTCTAGCAGTACTAACAAAAAACCCAGCAATTTAATGAGTTATCCAGTTGGAGTAAGTCAAAGAACTCCAAAAGAGTGGGGGGAAGAAAGCTGGTAAGATGTTGCTGCACGTGTGCTGAGTAAGTGAAGTGCAACGTCCTATTTGGGAATTTCACTTGTTCTACAAAATATATTCTCACATTATGTGCATAAACTAACTTCTGTTTCTGCAATATTTGTTCTTCTGTATGTAGGAAGAGCCTGAAAGATGGATAATAATTAAACTAATTTTCAGCTAAATCTCTTCATTCTCTCTGGTGACTTTTTCTTTGGCAGAAGGGAAGAAATACTGAGTAATGCTAGGCAATATTTATGAAATAGTTCATTCCCCAAAAGTGCAATTTAATTGTAGCTAAAAATGGGTATTCATCAAATTCAGAGCATAGGCCTACAAAGTAGGATTAAAATTTGAAAAGCTTAACACATTTCCATTTTATATTTAAAAGGCAAAGATTTTAATGTCAATATGAATTGTCATCTTAAATTTGCCTGCATTTAATATAAAAGCTAAAGAAACTTTCAATCAAAACAAAACAATTTTTCACATTTTTAAAATAATTTGATAGTAAGCCTGAAGTTGTATGCATAGCTCAATAAGTAAATGCTGGTGCTGAGAACACTAACTTGATTTATCTGTACCATATTGTGGTGGTGTGATAAAATAAAATTGAACTGTTCTTAGACTTATTTCCATTCCCCACCATATGAATTAGGCACCCAGAAATAGGTTAGACATTAAACTGTATTTAAACCACCACCCTCAATTCTGCTCTCAGAAGAAACACCTTTCATATTTGAATAAAGTTAGACCCAAGTCGAGACCATCTGTGGTTTTGATCACAAAAAATCAAAACACGTACGATAAGATTTTGCAAATTCAACCCAACCACTGGCTTTGTATGTCTGTAAATGATGATTTGCTTAAGACAAAAGCTGTAGAAAAAACCCTCAAAAGGTTTACTGGAAAAAAAGTAATATGAGAAAATGCATGTGTCAGAATTTTTCTTACTCCCAAGACACCGAGTTAGAACAGCTAGGGGATGCATCCCCCAATATCAGCACAATTAATAAAATTAACTGCTCATGTTGGAGGCTTGTATTCTGTAAACTGAGGCCCGTGAAGTTAGTGCATTAACTAAGAGACTGGGACACAGCAGACCTTAGCTAAGTTACTCAGTTTTTCAATTGTCTTAGCACAGAATTGCATTGTCTTAGCACAGAATTACCTCTTATTCTATGCCTGTAATATAAGGCTGCTACTACTTCTTAAATCTGAAGGGAGATTTTTTTTTTTTTTTATGTTCACAAGCCTAATAGGCCATGATGTTGAAAGAGCTTCTTCAGGCTGATGGAAAGGCAAAGGTTTTATCAAAGATAGTTGTTGGAATGCAGGTTTGGGGCAAAGTTTGCCGTTTCTGCTGGACTCTCCCAGTATCCCACCCTTTCCAGGCAGCACTTAGGGTACATTTTGCATGCAGCCAGCTTAGGAGTTTGGGCTGATATTACTACTAAAAGGGCAAAATTTGAGCAGATAAAATTTCATAGCCCTGGATGTTTTCCAAGAGAGGTATCCTGTTAGAAATGCAAGGTGCCATAGCTATATTTGAGAGAGAGAGAGAGAATGTTCCCTAAGTTGTTCTGTCCAGAGTTTTGTATATACTGTCACAGAGAAGTTTTTGCATCAATCACAGCTAATTCAGTAGGAGACAACGCTGCTGAAAGATGTCAGTGAAGGCAGATGCACATTGAAAAATTCCATGGTTTTTAAACAATGCAGTATCTGTCTGCGTTCTGGCTCTTTGAAACCTTAGGATAACTAAGCGCAAAAACCTAAGTAGTAGAAGTGCCATTTAAAAAACTCAGTCCCGTTCAGCTGATCATATGATCTAGTCTCTTGGGTTTCTTTGATTCATTCATTAGCTGTGTAATCCATTCGTTTCTGCTGTGGTTCCATAAATCACATGCTTGCCAGGGTGGAGAGAGTTGTTTGAAAGGATGGAAGAACCGTTAAGTAGAAATGAGAGGATGTGTAAAATGTTCACCCTCCATAGCTGGGGGGAATGAGCACTGGTCTCTCTACAGTATGGAGCGGAAAGACCAGCGAACCTCAGCCATTTCCCCTGTTTCTGGTTAACGTCATAAACATGGTACTAGGCTATTCCCAGTAGGGACATACTGCAGCTTCCCAAACTGGGGATAGCTTTCTTCTGTCACGCTCAGCCGAGGCTTTGTATGTTTTTCCTCCAAATTACAACATGGTTTTAATCTAAACAGACATCAGTTCTGTACGCCAAACACATCAAATATATATCGCAAGGATAACAGAATGGAAGAAAGTAACATGGCTCACAAAGCGGCCATGTGGTAGTACAGGGGAGAGGAGGGCGAACGGGAGGAAAGGGCTGAGCAGGGACCGGACCCCCTAAAGCAAAGCAACTAATGGAAAAAGCGGTAAATGAATAGCGGTATTGTATTCAACTTTGTGAAGGAGATTCCCCAGGGAAAGGTTAGGTTCCAGGATAAATGAAATCTCCCCTCAAATGGTGTTCTTCCCTATCCAGATACAGGCATGACAATTACCTATTAAGAAGCAGAATTGAGAGTATTTTTTGCTTCTGTTCTGACTTACACAATTCTGCAAGTGTCTTATTTTGCACTGATTGAAAGGGCTGTGTCGTCAGGAGCTTCTGCCTTTCGGGAAGATATCTTCTTCTAGGATCTCTCAAGCACCTCCTCCATTTTTATTTTTTTTTCTTCCAGCTGTTAATACTTGGTGTTGGTGGAAGGAGTATAGGCTTTTTCTCCAGTCACTGCTAAACTATCTAGAGAATAGAGTCAGCACTGTGTAAGTCTCCATAGCTTGGTGTCTCTCCACGTTCTGGGGATACCAGATAACAACGAAAGAAGGATGAAAGGTCTGTCACTTTTATTTTCTTGGGCCGCCTGTTGTAAGTGTCAGAAAGATTAGGAGTGGGGGCTCCCACGGGCGGAGAGATTGAAGGGTGCCTGCTCTGTAGGGCTGGGTGGTGGGTCGGTGCGTGGGAGGTGCTGGAGCAATGAGCGACAGCACTGTGGAAAGAAAAAGCTGTTTTGGAAAGGGGGTGTGAATGGAGAAGTGCTGGCTTTGGAAGCCTTGTGATTATTTGTCTCCTGTAAGCTCACAAATTAGTACAGACAAGGGATATACAAATGCTTAAGAAGTCTGTCATGAAGAGTACATGGGACTGAGGAGTGGAGAAACAGATGGGATGCCTCTTGCAACCTGCTCCAAGGCCAAAAAGCTGTATGATGTCATGATGTCATTCTTGTGACATGGTGGTAAGCTCTGTTTCTTTGGCAGTTGTGTTTTGGGTTTGTGTTTTTTTTTTTTTTTTTAAGCGATTGCTGCTATAATTAGAAAGTTACAGGACAGCTTCAGTTTTTGCTGCAAAAGAAGTTGGTTCTAGCTCCTGGGATAGTGAAACATCTTAAAAACCATGGAGTGTAGTCTAAAAATGCAGAAACCTGAAAGTTTCTGAATCTTAGAATAATATCCCAGGATTTTTTTTTTTATTTGTTTTATTTTTTTTCCAATTCCTCCCCCCAGCTGCCTTGTTTTTCAACTCCTGAGTGTGACTAGTATTTGCAGTAAAGAAATAATGTTAGCCTGAGCATGGTGCATCAGGCACTGATTTTAACTGCGTCTAGTTGAGCATTGGTGTTTATGTTGTCATAGCTCTTTGGAAACTCATGCAAGTGCTAGATGAAGTGCGCTCATGCCTTATGGACTGCTTCAGGTTACTCAAATCCTATTTAGTTATCAAGCATGTAGATACAGTCATCTACTTAGTAGATGAAAGGTATTAAACCAGAATCATCTGCAATTGTCTCTAATATGGTGATACAGAAGGACTGTGGTACTTATATTGTTTTTAGAAAGTTCTCTTGAACTTTTTGGAAAAAGGCAGGTTACAGAAGTGGTCATGCAGGGAAACGGGCACAGAAAAGAGCCGTTCTCAGAGTGTGAGTGAGAGTGCAAAGGAAACAAACTATGTGTTGAAGGCGTAGAGATGGCTTTTTAAAAAAAAAAAAAAAAAAAATCAAGCTGAAACATGTTCTCTTCAGTCTGTGGTCTTACTCTACAGCTGCTACTTCTCCAGCCAGGCACGCAACAGTTTCACTGCAGCACTCCCCAAGGACTTGGCATCGCTTGGGCTGTCAAGACCAACAACACCAGGGTGCTGCTGAAACACATGAAGCACGAGTTGCATGGTGCCAACACTTCATAATGTTACAGAGTTTTGACCTAAATAGAAGGATTCTGCACTGAGCTGCTTTGTGTTCAGTTCTTTTTACAAATCTGCACCTCTGACTTCTAGTTTGAAAAACGTATTTCTCTTGCCCTGTGGCTTTTCAGAGATGTTGCACGTTCTTGGTTTTATGCTTTGATGTACTATATTTTGACAGTTGCTTCAAAGTTCGAGTGGATTGGGCTCCTGAGGGTTGTAGATTCAGACTACAATTTCAGATGGATGAGAATGAGGGAGGGAAGTCAAGTATCATAACAATGTCTGAACCCTGGGAAGCAAAACGGTCCTCGGTAGCAGAGCCAATACAATAATATAAGAGCAGAGTGCTAGAAGCAGGATTATAGTACGATTGGGACTAAGTCACTTATTTCTGAAAATCTTTTCTTTGGAGCTCCTTCAGTTTGTTTTATAGAGCAATGGAAATGGCCTAAACTCAAGACTAAGGGGAAAATGCTGAATTTCAGACATGCTTCTCCCTGACTCTCTCCCCGCGGCCACAGGTAAAATGTTTTGTTTCCAATATGTAAAACAGGTCAGATGCTTACTTCACCTCCTCAGAGAGATGGTGTGGGAATTAGTTTCCATTTACAAAGTATTTTAACGTGCTGTCATTCTTTATGGTTCAGAATGGACTTTAACCATAGAGATTTTTCTCTGTGGCTCAGAAAAGACCACACCTACCACGTTGCTCTCAGCCTTATTTGAGTTGCCAGAAAAAAGCTAACAAATTGGCATGAGCTCAGAGGAGAGCAACCCAAACAACTCGGGGACTGGCTGGAGGGGTTAAATTAATAACGCAAGATTAAAAGAGATAAATATATGTAGTTTGGTGAAAGCTGTTCCCCTGGAGTTAATTATGTCATATTATTTTAAAGATGTAAATGTTGAAGGATTTGCTTAGTGTGCTCCAGAGAGGTAATTGGCAGAGAAAAGAGGAAGCAAAAAGGAATTTCAAGTTGAATACTAAGGGAGAAGAATTTCCTGACAGTGGATCTGTTGCGCTGTCAAGCAGACTTGCAGGGAAGTGCTGAAAGCCCCACTGTTTGAAACATGAAAGTCTCCTAGATGAGGAAGAAGCCCTGAACTGAGATAAAGATGAAACCCAGTGACTCTTGTCTGTCTCAATTGCTGTAATTTGAGAGACTGGCATACCATTATTGATATAGCAGCAATGCCCAGCAGCTCAAATCAGAGATGTGTGCTGTAGAAACACGCGAACAAACTTTCCGTATCTGTTGTAAAATCTGTAGAGCAGTCTGGATCTAGACTGACTCAGAAGTTAGTATTGAAGGGCCGCGGCCAACACTCATACGGATGGATATTCTGCCTTTTTCTGTTCCTACCCCAGCAGAGGCACAAGGGCAGCCTCCTGGCAAGACCAGCATGTCTCGCACAGCAGAGCTGCCCTTGGACTACCCGGAGGGCAGTGGCAACCAGCTCCTACCGACTCATCCTCCGTGCACAGACACAAAAATACTGTCCCAGGCTTCCCAGGTCCTCCTGATCTGTAATTGTAAGAACTCTTGGAAGGTTCAGAAACTACAGAGAAGACCTAAGGAGGGAAACTCAAGGAAAATTAATTTAACTTCCCAGTTAATGATGAACATCTTTTCTCTTTCTTAAACACTTTTTTTTCTCTTGGATTCCAGGTGTTCCTATGCTGCAGCACACACCAGAGTTGACCTGAATATTTGAGGAAGGATAGCTGTGGTGCCCTGGAGTTCCTTGCAGGCAGATTTATCCCAGTAGTCTTAGCAGGTTATATTCACCCATGTTTAGTGCTGTGCTATTGCAGTTACTGTGCTTCCAGTGATTAGGCTGACTTGTTTAGACTTATCAAAAGCATCTCTGCAATGCTTATCAGTCAGCTAAGCATTTTTCCTAGAAAACAGCATCAGCAGACATCAGTATTTCTGCCAGTTAAATAAGACTGAGACCTAAAATCAAACTGCTCCGATTGTGCAGTTTATTTAGATCAGGCAAATCCTGAACTCTGGTCTGTAGAATTAAGGAAGAAGTCAACCTTGGTCATGGCTTTTAACTTGCCAGGCACTGGGTTTGGTCAGAGAACTTGATCAAATGTCCTTTGTAAACAAAATAGTATGTTCAAAACCACATGTGAGAAATTGTAGCTATGAAGCCTTAATCATATTGCATGGGAAATATCTAAGTTATTCATTTAGCTAGGAGCATTTGAATTTCTGGAAAAAAGTCTGAAGCTAGTACTTCAATGCAAACTCCTGTATTCTTTTTACATCTGTGATTATAAGTATACATGAGATCTTATAAATAATGCTTCTGCCAAGCTTCATTACCTATGCTGACAAACCCTGCAGCATTTTATTCCCAATCTGTAATAGAGCAATAGTCCAGGAATGGAAGTCTAGTTCCATTCCCTTCCTCTGTCAGCATTTCATTGCTTATCTACAGCTTTCTGCCATACCAAACCTCAGCTATAGCAGAACAACTCTTAACATCTTCGTCCGTGATTTATGTTTAGCAGTGCATTGTATTTACAACAGTGCATGAAGCTTTAGGGCATCTCAGATGGAGGGTCTACAAAGGGAGCTAAAATCCAGAGAGGTGCAGGTGTGGAATTTCAACCTTTTCCTCTCTCTCTCTCTCTCTCTCTCTCTCTCTCTCTCTCTCTCTCTCTCTCTCTCTCTCTCTCTCTCTCTCATTACTTTTGAGGCTTCTGGTTTTGGGTATTAACTTCAAGATAACTAGTTTAGAAAGCAATCCCAGCAGAATGGAAACAGTGAAATTGTTAGTATTGCTGAAACTCTAAGAATCCCCTGCTGTTCCTGCGCTGGGTAACTCTGATACATAAACATGTACAGGCAGCATTTTTATCAGGATGTGTGCTGCCAAGCAATTAACTAAATGTGAAAAGAGATGTGATCTGGAGTGGAGTGCATTTGCTCTATTCTTTCAAAACAAAAATTAAAAAACGCATGCTATATAAAAGCTTCCAGAATACTATTGTCAGTGTTCTGATTAATTAACTGAATAAAAATTTGAAAAGCTATAATATTTTTGGTTTTGTTGAACTCTTCACTTCAGACTCACTTCTTACCAGGAGGAAGTCTGGTGTAGGGCCTGTGCAAATTAAAGCCAAGGTGGCAATTCTATTCCCAGGACCAATTTTGGAAGTCGGAGCAGCGTAGCTGATCTATCCAGGCTGTTTTAGCTTTCCTTATCTGCTCCCTGCCGTCTGTACACCAGAATCTGCTCTCTGCAACCCGTCACTAACACTGTTCCAAAGAGAAATGCTGTGATAATAAGTAGTAACTTGGCTGTCCCATTCATTAGCTATATTGTGACTTAATGATAACATTAATTGAATTGGCTGAATAAGTGCTCTTTGGGCAGGATGCCAGTGTTTCTGGGAGTTTGTGTAACAGACGTGCTTCTGAGGAAGTGAATGAGATACGAATCCGCCTTACAGTGGGCACTGATTTGGTGTCTGTTCCTGTGGTTCCCGTCATCTTACGGCTCTGAAGTGATACGAATAAAAGTATATGGCTGCCTGTAGTTTGGTGCTTGCAAGCACTGGGTTGTTTTTTGGTTTTTTTTTTTTTGTTTTTGTCACAGTGATGATGGTTGGAATTAGCACTCCGCAGATGGTATTCCCTGCCCTGGTGGCATGTTCACCACCAACCACACTTTTTCTTCCCGTTTGGCTCCTGATGGCTGTATGTTCCTGGCCTTGGCACAGAGAGGTCAGCAGCTCTTTCCTCTACCTCTTTCTTTCCCTTCCGCCCTCTTCAGGTCTCTGGCATAAGGGAAATCAGAAGGCAGGATAACAGTTTTGTTCTTTCAGGGATTCCTACCAGCAGCTTTACTATTTTTCCTTTCCATTCATTAGACCTGTGCGTTGTCCCCCGCTCCTCCTCAGAGCTTTTTTAAGGGAGTGCGGCAGTGCTTCGGATACGGGGCTCAGCCTCCCCGTGAGACTCCTACCGCACCGATAAACAAGAGCTACTGTGCTGGTATTGTCATCACGAAAGCCGAGATAACTCCTTCTGATCCGTACTAATGCACAGTGTATGTATGTTACCAAAACCTGAGTTCTCTCATTATTTAACCATTATTTTTACTCAAGCAGAGGTATATACAATAGGGGCCATTTCAATTATTTACGGCTTCAGTTGATAAGATGTTCTTTGCCCTTAACTAAAAACCTTATATAGAGGCAACAAGTGTGGGTGTATGTAGGTAGAGAGACAAGGGGGGGGGTGTGTCATCTCTTTAGGTATTCTGTTGTGTTCTGAACAGGGATTCCCCCCCTTCTTTCCCCCCCTCCTCTGTCAAACTCTGAGCTTCAGCAAGCTGCTTCTAACTACTAACATATGTCTGGGGGTGGGGAAAGAGATGCAGGAAGGAATACTCCAAGGAGTACAGTAGCATTTTTGCGTTCAGTAAGTTAGTCATCAGCTCCTTCAGTTGTAACACAAAAAATAAAATGAATGATCTGTAAAGGAGCTGTAAATCTGAGAGAGCAAAGTTGTGCTGTTTGTGTAGTGATCGCGTAGCAGATCATAACTGTCGTTTACCTGGTGTTTTCATCAGGATCTCAGAGCACTTCAGCGCTTTGAAATAGCGAGATGTTTATTGCATCTACTTTACGAATGAAAACATGAAGAGCCAGACAAAGCTAGATCTTTAATATCTTGATTCTCAACAGCCATTTACTGTTTTCAGTGTGAGATGCTGTGTAGAAGGAGTTTTGAAAATTCAGCAAGTAGTGATGGAGTGGGAGATGAAACTGTGTCTGAGGTGGTGGAGAAGACCAAGATCTCTTGCTTCTTAATTGGTTCTTTGAACCCCAGTATCATCTCAACTTTTGTCTTCAAAGTCAAACTCCTGTCTGTCCACACCTCCTGCCTGCTCTAACCAGCCAGGGGCTGTTCTCGCTTGAACTTTTTGAAATCTCTTCACTGAACCTGCCCTGATGGGTGGTCCCAGTCAGCTATCAGAGTTTTGCTTTAGTGCTTTGGTCTTTTACTGTACAAGCCACAACCTGGGGGGCGTCTCACCACCTCATTTTCCCACCTCTGCCTTTGGACACTTGAGAATATTCTTTCTGTCTCCACCCCTCCCAAAATAAGTAATTTTTTTTTTCTTTTCCTGTTTTAAATATGACAGATATATGTCTATTTACTTATGCTCCTTAAGGAGCGTAAGGTTGCGATTTCATTGCTGTCTCCTGAGTATTTTTTGGGAAGGCAGGTAGCTATAGAAAGAAGAGCACTAATAGTTTTCTTTTAAATCAAATTACCTTAATGTATGTTATGTGTGCGGTCAGTATCTCCATTAATTTTTGGTCTCATCTTATATTTGAGTTGCCCATAAAACCTCTATGACTCTTGCTGGGAGTGAGCCAAGAGAAACAATGGCTATAAGGAGTAGAAGCACATCTTCTACATAATTGCAATCCATGTTTGAGGTCCGCTTGTACTGCAGAATAAGCTTTCTGCTTCTGTGCGTTCCTTCGTTGTTATCACCTGGGTTTCAGCACTGTGGAGGAGCTGTACTGGGCTGAGGCTTTGGTTCAAGTCTCATCTTGAACACATGCTCTGGTTTTTTTCTTTTTTTTTTTTTTTCTTTTTTTCTTTCTTCTCTCCTTTGTGTTTGCTCAGACTAAAAACTTTGGTTACAAATCTCAGTGAACAAGTCCTTTGAGCTATGCCAATTGTTTCTGGAAGCTAATTATTGTGTGTTAGTAAATGAACCAGGTAGAAAGAATGTTAAATATATCAGACTTGCAGCAACAAGTCTCCTGTCAAAAGCAAAAATACTAACCTCTCCCTAACTGATATCAGCAGTTACAGCCACCAGCTGGTAGGAAGGTGAGAAACAGAGTAAACCAGGAACAAGAACAGAATTATAAGTATTATACAATGAGCTTCTTCATGTAGAAAAAAGTTTCTGAAAAGCAGAGACCAAGACTGTTTCCTGTACCACATACATGGTTCAGTGCTGCTGGTACTGTAAGGAAAGCCTCCTCTTCTTTTTTTTTTTTTTTTTTTTTTTTTTTTTGT
>JAVJGG010000021.1:27484693-27508537 GCA_035590195.1 Aviceda cuculoides | reverse complement strand
TTTTTTTTTTTTTTTTTTTTTTCCTCCTTCTCTTCTCCTCACCCCTTCCAGACTTAGTCAATGCTGCAGTGGAACAGGAATTTGAATGCTGACTCAGAGGCATCAGCATGTATTCTGTCCTGGTTGGTTTGATTCCTGCTTTTCCAGCTATAGCAGGATTTCTACAAATGAAGTTTCAGGCTCTCAAATGCATCCACTTGCCCAGAGGGGAATAATGAAATCCAGAACATAGCAATTCAAAACATTCCTGATTCCAAACCAATCCCCTGAGTCACTTAGTTGAAGGGACACAATTTTAAGAGTGAGCTCAGTTCAAAACAAACCTGGAGTTCATTATCAATTTGGACTGATTTAATCTCAACCCTTTTATTATTCCTTTCTTGGGACTCTCTGAGGTTAATGTTGTTGCATCTTCCACTGTAGAGAGAAAGTGACATGCAGCATAGCCTGCTCATGTTTATCTGACAAACTCCAGCACTTTGCAGTCCAAAAAGGAAGCTCACGCTAAAAGTAGGGCATGGTCAAATGGTTTGCCACGAGTCTGAGCTCCTCGTGCCTCACTGTATTTATACATAAAATGGATGTCATAAACTATGAAGTGCATATTTTGAACTTAAACACACCCCCTCCCCTTTTTCCCCCCCCGGGTCTGTAACCTGCCCCGTGAGGTGGTCGCTGTGTCGAGCAGATACTGTGCCGAGGTAACAGATGCTGAGACAGTATCAGGTAACTACAAAGTTCTCTCCTCTCAGAGTCTGGCCTCCTAAGAGTATAGCTGATAGTGAATTGATCTCAGGTGTCAACGACTGTACTGCATAATTAATTATAACTTTATATGGCAAGAGAGGAACAGTAATGCTGTCTGTGTTTGTTAATGGTAATAAATGGATCTGTTTACTAAGGATCTATGTCACGGTTCAATTTTTCTTTTCCTCTTTCCACCGGTTTATCATTTCATCCAGACTTTTCCATTAATTAATTATGTGGTAGCTAATCCTTGTTGCTGTTCATATATCTGTTCCATCTGAGTAAATTTGTCTTACCTAGGTGACTAAGAACAAAGGCATTTATGAACTCCTGTCTGTGCAGAAAGTGACCCCAACTAAACTACACTTCTAATCCTATGGGTATTGGTCACTTCTGCTCCTGTGAAGTACACGTACCTCTGTTGTGCAATAATATGTCTTTACCTTTACGCACCTGCTGTAAACTTCTTTTCAGTGCGTGCCTTACGGGGCCTGGGTGCAATATCCTTAGTGCCAGTGAGAAGTGGGATGCTGTGGATGTGGCATGCCACCTGCCCTGTGGCTGGAGTGGCGGTGGGGAGGTAGGGGTTCCTCCCGCAGGTTCGGCCGCAGTATAGACTCTGAAAAAACCAGGGGGCAAAGCTCTCGTTCCTGCTGGCGCTGGATGTTCTTCTCAGCTAGGAGTTTGTGCCAGAGTCCCATGCATGGGGTAGGATGTGGTCTGCTCATATGGTGTGATTCTTGCACATGAGCAGCAAGTGACGTGCCTTGTTACGGGAGCTTTGTCCCTGAACTGTGAGCCTGTGAATTTGGAGGTTGGGAGCTATCGTGATATTTGGATTAGGTTGACTGTCGAGAACGTGGCCTCTCTTTGCTAAGACCTCTCCCTCTTTGGACGGTGATTGCCTTCTAGGCGCACTCCATGCTTTTCATGAATTGGGACAATGGCTAAAATACAAAGCTGTTTTCACTTACAAGCTACAAAACTGTGCATGTTTTCCAGTTGCAACCTAAGGATGTCATTTAATCTCGAGACTCTCCAGCTGCACAGTAACCATGAAAGCTCAAGTGAGAGTTTTATTTTCAACACAGAGGGAAGGTGTATGTATTATTCATGATGCAAAATGTAATGCAGTAAGCAGGTATTTGTGGTTTCATTCAGGTCAGTTATTTGCCTCTCAAAAAAACTAGCAAGTAATAGGTTTGGGTTTTCCCCCCTCTGCTGATTATACTTTATCCTCTTTCCTCATACCCTTCTTATCTATTCTTAATTCTCTATAGAAATGCTTCACTGAACATGTCAGATGCTTAGTATTCTGGTGTTCTCTGCATGGGCTCAGACATTTTAAGCAGTTGCTTTAAAAGGCCTATAAATTGATTTACTAATTGTGAATAATCTTATATTAAACTGTTCTGCTTTATCAACAATAAAGACACAGGAATTGTAAAGAAAATTTCTTGGTTAACATTTGAGCATGAATCAAAAATTACTTCTAAGGATATCGGAGTTTTGATTTGTTTCTAGTGCAAATGCTGCATAGTCAAATTTTGATCTGATTTAAAAGCCTGGCAAACCTTTGATGTCAGTGAGGTTATGCAAGGCTGGCTTTGCAAGCCTCTCACCATTTCCTCCTACGAAAACAACACAGACTCTCAGTCTCTTCAAGATGAGCAAATGGTTCACTGGGACGTTCGCTTGGTTTCACCAAGGTTTTCCCAAATTTAGATGCGTAAGGCAGAAATGAATATAGGCCATCAAAAGCAAGTCTGGTGTATTAACCCTGCAATAGCTGGCCTAGGAGCGTAGCGCTGGCTCAATGCCCAGTGCGTGAAAGACGGGTACGTGTACGTATACTTTTGTTTCCCTGTTTAACAGTGAGGTAGGGGCATTCTCCAGTTTTGAGAGGGAAGAAAAGTACAGGATACAGTATAAGGATAATTACCAAATTGCATTGCACATTATTACTGTTGTTTCTTGAAGGTGAGAGATCCGGAGGCTGCTAAAGCTTTAATAAGCACGTCTGCAGATAATGGCGTGTACTGCATAGCTCAGCTATTGCCTGTGCTTTTTTTGCAAAGCCTTTCATCTGTTGGAATAGTGTCTGAGTCTTAGTCTCTTTTTGCTCATACTGATGTTGGTACATCAGTTGCATAAGTCAGTGGCATCCCAGCATCCTGGTGTACGCAAGAGGAGAAATAGGTCTTTGATACCTTTGTTACAGGTGAAGTCTTCTCAGCATTGCCGCCTGGGTAGTCCTGTTCTTGCAGTGGGCTGTCTTCAGTGTGGCAGTTCACTGCAATTAATAGGCTACTTAAATACATGCATGCTTCCATCTGGGATAGTTTAGGCAGAATGTTTACTAGTCCAGCGTGCTCTGTTGTTGCAGTGGAGAAGGGACCATCGGTATTTCAGCTACATATGGCAGCAACTGTTTAAAAGATGAGCTGTTATGCACTGTGAGCAGGACCAGCCCGTCATATGCTTTCCACCAAACGCAGAGCTCACCTCTGGGCACTGTTTATGTGTATTAAGACCCACGGTGCAAGACACTGCATTTTCTGTTCGAAAGAGCTTTCAGTCTGAGATGAGCTCTGACTGGCAGTTACGACAACCACGGAAGAAGAAATAAGTAAAACAGGCGGATGGAGATGGTCTAAGGAGAGGAGAAGAGGGGCTGCACGCCCAGAGAAGTGGAATTACGGCTGTTCAGTTTGGCAAAACAACTCGGCTAACTGTTGTCAACAGAAACTGGTCCTGCCTTTTCCCTGCCTGTGCCCCTGGCAGGTGTATATCCCTTGACTTGCCAGCGCTTGTACTGACGAAGTGTGGTCAGTACCACGAATCCAACTCCAGCGTGTGCCACAGCCTCTCGTAGGGAAAGGTAGGGCTGCTGTAAAGAGCCTAACAATTTGGGATTTGTTTGCTTTTGTAGCTTCTGGACATGGCCTTTCCTGTAGGTCTCCCATGACTCTTGAATGTTCAAATGAGGGAGACTGAGGCCCCGGGGGGCTGCTGATCACACTAGCCTTATAGTAGAGGCTAACAGTGGTAGAGTGTATGTGGTTTTGCTTGTAAAAAGAAGTGGAGCATGTTTTTAAGGAGCATATTTCCTTTCTGCCTCCCCTCAGTGCATACAGATGTTATTTCAGGGAAAACTGTGCAGCTACACTGGTTTGTAGAAATCGTAGGCTATGCTGTTTCCTAAAACCCGCTTCTCAGTCTCATGCATCTGTGCGTGTGTACGCTCTTGTAACTCAGAAGGGCTGTTCTTATGGGTTCCACAATGAGATTTATTTTCTGGGACTTACTGGAAACATTATCAGAGAAAACTCATAGCTAGTGCCCCAGCTATGTTGTGTTTTTCTGTCTGTTTTTTATTATGCTTGTGGTTTTCACTAGATTTGCTTCAGCTGTGATTTATTTTAATCTTCTGCTCTGGCATTTACTGTTTAAGCTTTTGCATATTCCTCGCATTTTGTTGAGTGTCACTTTGTTTCTGTTCTCCAAGTTGTGGGATTATTTTTAGGTGACATCCAGGCCTTTGTTCTTCTCTGGAGTGCATGGTACCGGTTGTCCAGATCTTTGTCAGAGCCAGATTCCAAGTCAGCTTGGCATCTCCCGCTTGACTTGGAGTTTTTGCTGCCTTTTTCTGTCACTGTTACTTTTCCGAACCCGAAAAAGTACTGAAACCCAGGGTCTTCTGGCTTTGAACAATGTTTCGTATACTGATCACACACTGATTTTACCATTTAATGATTGGAAGCTGAAGAGAAATTGGGCAAGAGAATGCCTTTTGAGGCTGTTGAAAGGATTAGCTGGGGTAAAGGCTGAAAACAACAAATACCTTTGGCTAAAGCTGCCCCATAAATGCCAAATGGCACAAGTGATGCATCTCTTAGTTCTCACGTGTCAGTGCTATATGCGAACGCCCACAGCGGAACCTGTAAGCTCTGCAGGTTGCGTGCAGGAGCGTGGCTTTTACTGGTTTCAGCTTCAGCAGGATGACCTGCACTGAGCAGGGTAGAAACAGCTTAAGCTTCCAAAGGGAGCAAAGGACTAAGTCAGTTGTGCTGACAAAAATTGCTCCTCTCCCAAGGAGCTGGAAGTCCTACTCTGAAGGTGACTTTTATACAGAAAATGTTAAGACAAATCCTCAGCCCTGTCTTCTCCGGGGGCTTTTGTTTGTTTGTTTGGGGAAAAATAGCTAGAAAACTGGTGATTTTAGTTAGGGTGTTTGGGGATTTCCTTAATATAGTAAAATAACATGTTGTTTGTTAGCATTCAAAGGTATCTGGGAAGACCCTTAAATGTTTTTATTTAATTCATTATGCACAAGTTCTGAGGCAAGTTTTTCAGCAGAGATATTGTTTCCCCTGTAGATTTGAGGTGGTTCTGAGCCAAAGCTTTCCCTGTAGATTTGAGGTGGTTCGGTTCTCAGAGGTAGATGAAATGTGACTGTTACAGAGCCCAGGATGTCTTCTCTATTTTGCTGTTCAGTGCATCTGTTAGGGGCTCCCATTTTTTCTGTACTGTGGGCTTTTTCTAGCTCTCGGTCTGTGAGCTCGGCACTGCTGCCTACAGGACCTGTAGTCCAACACTGTGTGTATTGTTTGGGCAGGAACTTTTACCATATGAATCACGGCCTTGCTGCGATACCAGCTTATGTCATATGTGTCCTGCTCCCACGCCCACAGAGCTCACATAAATCCTCTACTTTGCTTATGTTTATTTTCTTTTGTAGCAAAAAAGGGTGGCTGGAAACCTCAGGTGTTGGAAAGCGAGCGTGGTCAACTATGACAAGGTTTTCTGGCTTTCCTTCCTCTCTTCCTCCGTGTGCGTATACATACAGAGCACAGCCTTGTCTTTCCTTCCTAAGCCAGGATCCAATTACGCTATATCCCGGCTTTTTTCCCCCTCTCTTCCTCAACTGCTAACACAAACCTGTTTATTAATACAAGCCTCGTGTATGTTCTAGACCTTCCTGCAGTCTCCTCTACCAAACTTGTGCAAAAGATGCTGTCCCTTCTGCCAGCGCTTCAAAAGCAACCACGCTGATGTTACGTTGGGGACTTAGTCCGACCGTTCCTTTCAACAGCCCGTGCCCGTCTTGGATCCGAGCTTAACGGTTTTATCCTCAGTCATTCCTGTGCAGCAGGGAAGAGTGGTGTCTCACGGAAATTGCACACGAAGGTTGTCTGCCATGGCTTCTTCTCTTGGGGCTTGAGCTTGTGCGTATTGCCTGCTTGGCGGAGAGAATCCTAGGTCTTATCTTCAGTGAGCCACCTGGCCGTCAATTAGGGCAAATTTGAACTGAAGCTGTAGCCCTGCGGATGGTATTGGTGCAACTGGCACCAGTCACCCAGCCAGGTACTGCGAGGCCCTTAGTGGAGGTGCTCTGGATCCGGCCAATGTCACTCGTCGAAGGTCCGAGGGGAGACCTCTGTGTCCGATCGCTGTTTTTCAGCAGAGCGTCAAATGTATAGAAACCAGCCCAAACCCTTGGTGCACAGCAGGATGCCCAGCATGGGCTGGAGTCTGTCTCGTCCACCAGAGAGCCGGCACCCACGGGGAGATGCAGATTTAGATGTCTGGTGATAGACTTCAGGATAGGGCTCAAGTACAGATATACTGGTGGCCCAGTGTGAATTCCTAATGAAATTTTATGGGTTTGATTATTTCAAATGAAACTCTGTGTAAGCATTTAAACCATTTTATTGTTTGCAAGGCTCTGTCCCTGAGCAGAAGAGCCGAGAAGCTAAGTGTTAGGCAGAAAAATGTGACTGGTAAACCACAAAAACTGGAAAAGAATTTAGAGTGTGAATAACTCTTTCCCTCCCCTTTCATTGAGGCTTCAGTTTGATGCAATCTAATGAGCAAAATGCAGCAAGTACTTTTTTGCCCTTTAATTTGGTATTACCAAACAGACTCCCAGGTAGGCTTTTGTTGCCTTAAGAAACTTGAAGGGAACCACTCTCACCCTGGGGTTCATTTTTCAGAAGATGTAGAGACATCACCAAGAAACTATTTCACTTCCAGTTTCTGCCTTAATAGTTCTGAACCATGCAACCCTGTATGGTTTAGTGTGTGAAAGACTGCATGAGAACGTGATTTGGGCTTCCTTGGCCAGTACGAAGCAGAAGATACTCCAGTGAAGCTGATGTAAAATCCCTTTGAGTTGAGAGTGCTATAAAGTGGAATATAGTGCTGCGACACTTGCACTGTTTGACATCGTGGGAACGTGACAGGTTAAAAGCAAAGCCTCCAGAATAAAGCATCAGGAAAGGGAGACTGGCGTTTCCTGCGCCAGATAGAGCAGGTCTGACATCTCTTCTCCTAAATGTTTGCTGTGACAGAGAAACCATAATTGTGTGAAGCTGCAGGAAGTTAGAGTTACAGCTTCGTAAATAGCTCTGATTTTTTTCACAACTTCACATGGAATTGATCTCTTTCTGCTATAGTATGGCAAATGATCTTTAAAATATATTATTATTATTTTGGAGCGCTGTAAATGTAAAAATGACAGCGAGGGCCGCCTCCTTGCCACCCCCTCAGCCCTTGTCTCCAGTGGTATGAGCTACAGCTAGTACCTTGGCTCTTCTGTTGTTTTGTTGTGTTGTTTTGTGTTTTTTAAATGGATAGCTATCCAGACTTTATATGTGGCAGGATAAGCAGGTTGCAATGATAGGCTGTAAAACAAATTAATAATAAGAAAAAGTTATTTCAAGCTAGTTTATGTGGTGTGATTTATAGGCATTCCAAAATCACTCTGCTTCCATAGTGCAGGATCAGACAGATGATGTTGAATAATAAAATGAACGAGGAATGTTTATTTAAAAAAAAAAAAAAAAAGGAAAAGACTATGCAGCAGCAAGTGCGTTCTAGTTGGTTGGGAGAATGTATGAATGTTGAAAAGAGATAAAAGAGGCATTAGGGTGAGCCAAGATGTTACGCTTCTTAAGAGTGGGGAGGGGAAATTCATCCATTTGACAGTCTGGCTGTGAGCCTGCCAACCCTTAGTCATGGCCTTATGAATGCGAGCAGAGAAGCTGAACTGACCATTTACTTGCCTTTGATTTTTGGAAGGAGTTGGTTTGGAATTAAAAAAAAAAAAAAAAAAATCAGTTTCTTTTACATGATGAAATAAGCCATTTTTCCTTGGCTATTATTTGAGAAAGGATGGTTCTGCCTGTCACAGACTTGGATGTGGTTCAGACTTGCTGTGCCAGAGCCCCCCAAGGGGATGGAGCGGCAGGTCCCAACAGGGGCGACGTCATTACCGTCGGACGAAGTTGAAGTTGCTCAGAACCAGGCAGGGAATGTGGAAAGCTGCAAGGAAAGAAATAACGTTCATTTAAAGACGACAACTCAAGTCACAAACAAAGTGACGTAGAGGATGGTTAAGTGCAGTTTCAGTATGGATTGGTTCCATGCAAGAGGTGGCGGTGGAGCACGTGAACGTAGCTCCGATGTCCAAATAGCTGTCGATACAGTCAGGCGACGACGGGGAAAGGCCTTTTCCTCTACTAAGACGTTAAATGGATCACATGCTCTGGCTGGAAGCCATCCGGATTCATTACTCATTGCCGAATTATGGTAAACTGTCCTCTCTGGAGCCTCTGCTCCCTGAGCAGCCGCAGGAACCTGTTCTCTGGTGGGACACGCTCCGACTCTTATTCCATCCACCTGTGGCCCTTCTTCCAGGGCACTCACTTCCCTCGCCCCATTTTTCTGGCTCATCTGGCATTTGAAACCAGTATAAATATGAGACAGAAAAAGTCTTTGGCCAAGAGAGAAGCTGTGCTGCAGAAATGAGCCTTACACATAAAGAATATATTCTCCCATACTGAAAATGCAAATGTGTAATAAAAATGCCCATATTATTCCTCAGTTCCTAGGTGTGGAAAAGGAGGCATGGAGTAAAATGTCCCAGAGACGCTGAACAAAGGACCCAACTGGGGATATAATCCGAGAAGCGTCATGCCCTGTTTCTGTGTCTGGAACAACATCCTTCTGTAGTCTACCTTGTGGCAGACCAAGCCTTGCACCCCTCTTTTTGCAAGATTCATATTTTCAAACAAAGTGAAGCTTTGTGGAAAGCACAAAGTGAGGATGGCTGGTGAAGCAATGTGTCTTTTAGTCTAACCACAACAGATTTTTTTGGTTTGTTCCCCCCCCTTCCCCGCCCTGCCTCTAGTCAGACACTGGCAATAAAGAGAATTTCCGATGTGTGTAACTGGTGCTCTTATAAGTCATTTGCCTGCTCCCACTGGCATGCCTGGGCTTGCCTTTCATCTCCGTTCAGTCTTTTGAAGGCCCAGGAGAGTGCAGATAGATTTTAGCCTTATCTCATAATTTGTTGTAAACCGGCTTCTTTGCTGAATAATTGGTTTTGAAAATATTTTCTATCAACATAAAAAGATTGCATTTTCATCAGGACCCAGATGTTGCCACAAACGTAGAGGCAACGCTCAGCCCATGTACTTTTGTGGTGGATCTGGACAGAACACTTCTGGGCTGTGCCCTTGCTCTGCCTTGTGGTCTGCATAGGTTGAGAATTAGGGTTTTAACTGTGAATACCAGAAATCTGTAATTGCAGCAACGCCTACCTTGCCATAGACAATAAACTGCTTGCTTTTCAGGTTAATACTTGTATTGAAAAAGCTGCTTTGTCATGACTGTATCTGTTTGCTGAGGGTTGTCTCGCTGTTTGGGGTTTCTTTTTTCCTTCCTTTGGAGGAAAAAGAGAATGATGAAGTAGGCTTGCTTTGAGGCTCATATATAGCATTACGTATGTTTTATATATAGCATTATATTTTATATAAAGCAACAAACTAACTCTTGGCTTTTCATCTCAGTGGATCATGAATTTAGTGTTCACAAGGATAGGATCTTGTCCCTGTGAAGACTGAGAGCTTTTGTCTGCCATACCGCTTCCTTCCTCTGCATCTCTTCGAGCGTTTTCCAAGCATCTCTGAGGCATCGTAAGTGGGAAGCAGTGTTGTTAACTGTTTAACAGATGAGAAAACTGAGGGAAATGCTTTAGTCACATGATTTAGTGGCAGACTGGAATAAATTCAATATTTCTGCTGCTGCTGGGTCCCATGAGCTATGTACTAAACCTACTGTTGCCTTTACAGCCTCCTAAGTTTTTCCCACTATAACCTCTGGTTCAGCACAGTCTTATGGTTTATAATGCTGCCTCAAAATAGTTTGCCTTTTCTTCTGAGAATAGAGAAGTTTTTCTTCAAAATACCTACCCTCCCCCAGATTTTATTTTTAATCATCCCCTGCTGAAAAACTCCACATCAATCTGATCTCAGCTTGTCCTTCCAGCAGGAGAGAGGGGTTTGCATAGGCCCCATCCAGAGCAGGGAATGTCAGCGCCTCTCTGGGTTATTTAAGATACGTCTACGATGTAATAAATCTGATGTTGTCATTCTAATGGTACAATAACTTGGAAATGAAAGAAGTCAGCTGGGGGAATATGTGTGCACTGGAAAAATCATCCAGAATACTGTGCTGGAACAGGGGTTTGGAGATTGTTTTGGAAAAATCTTGGACGTCGTTAGTCTGGTGCACAGAAGCAATGAAGCAAAACAGTGATGCTTGTTTAACGAAGGGAGAGAATATGAGCGGCGGCAGACTTCATGCGTCCATTCCTTCTAGACTCTTTTTTATTCTTTTTTTGTGGCAGTGCAGGTCGTTGGCACTATCGCTTAGGAGAAAGTGAGCATAAAGAAAGTAAGCTGGGGGTAACCAAAACAATACTGAAGTAGACTCTAGCATTGAAATGATTTAGTTTTTTTGCTTTACCTCCCAGCTGAAGACACTGAGTAAACTATATCCATGTGGAAATGCCTTGAGCTTTTAGGCTGTCAACCAGGTACCATGTAGTATGTTGCATAAAGCTGTTTGGTGGAGATGTGTTTCACCTGGAGACTACACCAGGTACTCTGTGTTCACCAGTAACTGTGCAAACAGGAAAAGAATTATTGATAATTCCTTCTGTTCTCCCACCCTTTTCCCTGGAGTGTGTCTGATTTCCAGAACACTGGGTTTCCTGCTCCACCACAGTCCTGGGGAGAGATGCTGGGCGAGGGCTTTGGTGCCTGTGCCTCCGTTTCTCCTGCTGAAAAACAAAGATAGTGATACCGATCTTTCCTTTGTACACGAGCTGGCGTAGCTGAAGAAAGGGGTTATGTAGGTATTGTTTAAAACTTAGAACTGCTTTAAAAGGAGGAAGGGCTAAGTTGATTCAAATACATAAATCAGTGTTCCTGCAAAGAGCGGTTTAGGTCTATTCATTACATCCCAGAAGAAAGGGTAGGAGGATTTCTTGGTTTGTTTGTTCAGCGTATTAGATGAGAAGAGATTCAGAGAGACCTCTTCCTTCCTACCCGAGAAATGCAGAGTTGGAAGCAGTTCCTAAAGGTCCCAGTTAGACCTTAACCATGTTTGAAAAAGGAATTGACAATGATATCTTTGATGAAGCCTAATTCTGAACTAGATTTTGACAAATATACTCTTGTCTATACAGTGGGCCCACATGTTGCCTCACAGACTTTCATGATTGTTTGAAAATCGAGTCTTCAGGTTTCAGGCAGTGTACAGGAGTAGGTAAAAAAAACCCCAAACGTTTTCCTTCTCAGTGCTTGGTGGGGAGAAGAGAAATGCTAATATTTCTAAAGTGCACTTCCTTTTGTTATAAAATTGGGAATAAAACCCGATGCAACAAATGCACTTAACTTTTATTTGTGGAGAAGATGTTTGGCAGCACAAATCAAAAAGACAATATAGCCTCTTTGAGATAGATGACTATTTGCCCTGCAAGATTTCCTGCATTCTGCTTTTCATTAGCTATTTGCTTATGAGATTTATATACTGTATAGATAAAAAAAATATAAAATATGAACTATGGTACGATTTAGACCTAACACGGACCTTAGGGATGACGTGATCGAGTTTGTAAGAACTGGATTCTTTGTGGTTTGATGCAACACAGTTCTTACTCAAGTTGGTGCGTGAGGTCACTTCACTGAAATCAGTGAAGGCACAACAGCTTCTGTAATGATGGCTGAGATGCTCTGTCATGCATACTTAGGAGTTGTATTTTTCCATCTGGGGATGCCCGTGGTATTCATGGAGGTATCTGATAACGAAGAAACTTGCTGGTAACTTGGAAGGAGCCTCTTCATCCTGGGCAGATATTTGATGATTTAATGAAAACTTTAGCTCAGATACTAAATGCTTTTGGTTCAGTGTTATACCCTGGAACATCCCCCAGCCCAAAAGGATTAAGAGATGATTATATTTTTTTCCCCAGAATGTTAGCTCTGGTGGGAGATTAATGGGAGATTACTGGAGCTGTTTAAGAGGATTCACTGTTTTAAGAACTGAATGTTCAGAAGCCAAGCCTCATTTCAGGTCTTCTTTCATCAGAACACTCCAGTGTGTATGGGGCAGGGAGAGATGGAGAAGGTAGAAAAAGTCTTTTGGAAAAAAAAAAAAAAATCCCTTTTACATTTGTCTAAAGATCTTATTTGTGAAGAGGTAACATACTACCAAATAGAATTTATGTATAGTCAGAAGGAAGTCTTAAAGAAAAAAGTCTTGCACAGAGGGTGTCAAGAAGTTTCACGGAAACCTGTGTTCCCACATCCGGACGTTTGCACTATACTAGGGAACAAAAGCTGCATGTGTGTGAGCAGAGAACTTCCTACCTTCTTTACCTCAGTTGCATAAGTTTTTTCTTTTTCTGTAATGTAACAGTAATGCTTGTACTTCCGCAGCATTTACCCAGAATTGCAACACATTTTAAGATGACCAATTAGTCAACACATCTGTGTGAGTAATGTCACAGATACTCAGAGATCACATCTTCCCAAACTGCCCTGTAACAGCAGCCTTCAGGGCTGAATACGGCAGCTGTTAAAAAAGTGTACGGCAGCAACTTTACACAACAGTTTAGGCCAGGAAATGAAGGAAATTTTAAACAACACGTGTCACAAGTGAGTTAAAGCAGTTGGAAAGATACTGTTCACGTTAAACTGTATCAGGAGGTTTCATTAAAATTTCAGCTTACAGAAGGCAAGTGGCGTGAGCTTGAACAGTTGTACCTCTGAGAATGTGGTATGCAAATTCACCACATCAGTAAAGAAATTAATCGTTCAAAGTTGGGAAAAAGCAGCCTGCGGGTGACGTCCAATTCTGTAGCCTTTGTCTCCTCCGCAGGCATAGCCAGACTGAGTCACGGGCCTGAAAGCTCGCTTGCGAATCCTATGGCCGCACAATTACGCGAAAGTTTTTACTTTCATTTGAAAACGATGGTACAAGAACAAGCTTCAGATCGCGTCCTCAGTGACTCAAACACTCTCGCAACCTCTGCCTAGCTGAAGAGGGTCTGAAACGCTTGCTCTCTCCTAAGCTTTTTCGGCCGACGCTCAGACCCTCAGAGCGTCGCCAGCGGACTTTGGTGGTGGCGATGGACCAGGTGTGGCCGGCCCAGCACGGGTACTGTGGCAGTGAGCGTAGACTCCTCCGCGTTTCCCACTTCTCTGTGACCGTTCTTGTGGGCAAGGAGAGAGGAGGAATGCCGAGCAGGGCGGGGATTGAATGAGCTGTGGCACTGGGAAGCGCTTCGGACTTGCCAAATGGGCTGGTCCAGCCCTGAATTCTCAGCCTTCCCCACACTGGTTCGTAAGGACAGGCGAAGGTTTTGTATGTCTGCGGGACAGTAGTTTTCCTCTCTTAATTGGTAAGACAGCATTGCTGTGTGTGGGCAGCTACTGGTTTTTGTTTTCCTTTCACCCCAGCAGTGGGTGTATTTCCTTTTTCCAGGAAGCACTGCCTATGAACTACCTTGTTTAATGTATAAGGAAGTTCTTTTAGATACTTCAAGATAAAAGCCATCCATAACACTGCTTCAGAATTAATGATGTCATGCCAGCTCCATCAGCGAGTTTATGAGTCTTGGCTTCTTAGACTCTCATAAAATTGGTAATTTACCAGTTGTGCTAAATGAGAGAAATCACCCTCCAGCTGAAGTTGGGAACATGCATGCTTTGATTGCTTTGGTAGAGGAAGAGAACACTATTAGACGAGCTGTCATATTGTAACTAGATCAGTGCTTTATTTTATTTTGGAGTGAAATTGTCTAAATATTGAAAATGTGTTCTGTAATTATGGTCCTTAAAATACTTAAGCATCAACTGACCTTTTCGCATGTGTTGTGTTTGCCTTTTTTAAACACAGCACCACACATAGAATTCCTTGGCATGCTGGCACTGTACCTAAGTCTAACTCATCAGCAGCACCAAAGGCTCTATGGCTTTTGGATTGGAGCTGCCTTGCTTTCATCTGTCTTTAAGCCCGAACAAAGAAAGCTCACGTCTGAAAACAGTAAATTCTGGAAGTGTTAGTAAGAGATGCTCACTGTCCTAAGAATCTTAAGATGTTTTAAAAACAAGCAAACAAACAAAACCAAAACAAACCAACCTACCAAAAGCCAGCCTCAGGAGTAAATGGAAGAAATGTCTTCATTTCTGGTTACAGGTAGTAAGTTTAGAGGCAGAGAAGTGGACTTGCCCACGGTCCCTAGCAGAGCTAGGGAGAGAACCCAGACCTCCTGCAAAACCATTTCTCCCTGCCTTTTGTACCAAGCAACTTGCTAATTTGAGAGTAATATTGTTCCAGTTCTCAGGCTATCTAGGCTGATGTAATATTTTGGCTGCAATCAGGTGGATCATAATAAATTTTCTGGAACCATTTCCAGTTCTCTGTTTCTTTTCTTATAAACAACTTCTTGCATTTGGCAAATTCAATTTGTCTGAGAATGCCAAAACTACGGATAAGTTTTCTACTAATTTCTAAAAGTAAGTCTTTTACTATTTTCTGTAAAAGCAGAAGAGGTGAATTTAAGGGATCCTACTTAATTTATGATTTTCAGTATTTCAGCAGTTTCTGTTATTTCTACAAGATGGGGTGGCAATGTAAGGGTGTGATTTTTGTGGCAGCTTAAGCCAAAGTAAATTGGGTTTGCTGCAGTCTCACCCATCCCCTTTTGCCCCCAAACATGTTCCCACTGCCCCTTTTATGCCTGCACTTGCATTTATGTGTTTATACAGTGCTCGTGCTGAGGCAAGGAGTTGAGTGACCAAAGCTAAGCCTACTGAGAGAGACAGCCCTCTGTTTCCTGCAGCATCTTACGATAAACTGCACAAATTCCAATTCTGACAAAAGCAGAGGGCAGGAACACAAAGCTCGGGGTCAAAGTAGAGAGGCAGGAGCATGGCTGCTCTAATATTGGAGGTAGTTCAATGGAAGTTTAAAACAATGCAGGCGGTAATCAGAATACTGAGCCTTCAGCTCATTCTTAGTGCTCCAGGTCTCTGAGATGGTACCTCTTATCTGTCTCCAGTCTGCATGGAATGGGTAATGTGGAGACGTATGGGTGTAATCTGGCCTGAAGCACGTTATAGCCATGATCTTTCATCAGGTCAGCTCTTTAGAGAGGGCGAGAGGTGATGCAGTCTCCAGACACAGATGACAGGTTAGGCAAGCGCCTGTCACCTCTGGGGTAGGTTGATGCAAGAGCTGTAGTTGAGTATCCCATGCTATTTCCACTGCGGATCCAGAGCTAGCCGTGAGAAGAGCCGAGGGAGAAAAAGCTTGGTTTTACTGACTTGAGTGTCCAGGCACTTCATCTAAGACATAACACAGGGGCTCGTGTTGCAAACACAAACGCAAGAGAAACATTGCTCTTTTCTTTTTCTGACAATTTTGGACAAGTAATAGCCAACTCTTTTGCATCTGGGAAATGAGAACAGTAGAGGCTACTATAGCTGCAGGACTCTGATGTATTTCCTGCTCTCAAAAGCTGCAGCTTTTGCCACCTATCAGTGACACAATGGATTTTTAAACGCTTTATAATATAGCTCTAGCTACTGCACATGGCCAAAACGGAGAGGTTTGGGCCTGACTCACACCAAAGTTTTCTCTGTGCATACCAATTTTTTTGCTGTGTTCTGGTTTTGGTAAAACTGCAGTTGCCAGATTTGATCCAAACATCTGCTTTTTGTTGCTGGCTTTGTATAGTTTTATACTCTAGCAGTGTCACCAGGTACTGACAAAGCTTTTCTGTCCGGTCCTTGGCTAGGTAAGTACTACCTATGACCTGGTTTACTGGTAAAAATGGGATTACAGGGAGAAACTCAACGAGAAGGTGGAAGAAATCTCTCTCCTATACTCTGGAGGTAGTTTGGTAGACACTGCAGTGACATTTCTCAAGGTGAGATGAAGGAGATGGGTTGTTTACACCCGAGACAGACACCCAGCAAAATACAAATCGAGTAATAGTGGAGCTGGAGATCAGGATTCCTACTGGCTTTACACAGCACAGAGATTTCCACATTAGTTGCTGTCAGCATGGAGACCCCTTGATATTATTAGGTCAAAGAAAGGTGCTAATCCATCACAGAAAATGGCTCAGCACTTGATTTATATTCATTTATCTTTGCTCTGCACAAATGCTTTGTTCCTTATCCTTCTTTGAAACAGGCCAGCCTAATATATTGGCATCTCAATCATCATTTGGCTCCTACTGAGATGAAGAAGCAGTGGTCAGGCCTGCGGGGCTGTAACAGTAAATCAGTGATTTATTAGTAAGAACAGGGCAGGAAGGTGAAGAGGATCTTGAAGAAAATAGGTAGTTAGGAGACTGTAGCATTTTTATGTTTGTGTTTGTCTGATTATTCTGCCCTCAAGAACCGTAAAACAGCAAAACCAAAATCAAGTGTCTTCAGGTTTGAAAGCACAGTATTAGAAAATCGCTTCCTTTATCTTTGTATCTTATTATGGTGATCTGGAAATTAGCCCATGAAGGTATGTGTGGAAACTGAGTGACTTTGCCCAGATAGCTGCAGTGGCTATGGGGTTCCATCGGTATTAAGAGAAGGCACGTCCAGCTCTGCTGGATCACCCTTTGTTTATTGTGCAACTTCTCAGAGACTGAGGTAAGGGGAAGAGAGATAAATGATTTCGGGGGTTAAAGGATATAGAGTGTTCTAAGTACCTCAAGACCCTGGAAATTCTTAGGAAGAATAAAATATTTCCAAGATAAAAAAGCAGAAGTGGCTCTTACTGGACTGTTTTCCATCGCTCTCCCATTCTTTCACTAATTACTTCATCAGGGAATGTTTGGGTTTTCTCCTGTTTCTTTCCCACCATTCTTCTTCCATGTATCTATTTCCAGCCCTTCTGAGTCTCCTGTGTGCTCCTTTCCATTCCCTATTACTGTTGTGTTTCTTTTGGGGAAAAAGATGGGTCTAAAGTAAAATTTCAACTCCCAATAAATCTATGTTGTGGAGCACCTGGGTTTCAGATTAGGGTGATGTGTCCTGTGTCCTGTCTCCTATTCCAACCTTTACTTCTATCTGTGTTTTGAAATTCCCTAAATGGAGCTGCAGTGCAGTCTAGTTTTAGCTTTTACCAGGTTGTCCTGTTTGAACAGAACAGCCTCTTATTTGAACTGTTGCTTCAATAATTTGGTGAAAGGAACGGAGTGCCTTTTGAGGGGAAAAAAGTATTTTTGGGTAGTCGAGCCTCCCCAAATCTGTATCTGCCATGGTTCTAGCTTTTGCTTTCCTCCATGACAAATTTAAAAAGCCTTCTAAGACATTTTTTTCTTTGCAATAGTCAAAGCTATTAATGTTACTAGGATATAGTGGTTGCATACAAGCAGCTGGATCCAGAAAGTGATTGCTTATGTGGCATGGGATTATTTATGTGGTACGGACCTTTGCTTTTCAAGTACTTCCATGCTGTGCAGTTCTGCTACACAGCAGTAGAGATGCTGCACGTTACCATCAGAGAGAAAATCGCGATGTAGAGCAACGTAGTCTGGGTTCAGCAGGGAACCAACAAACTAAAAAAATATTAATTTTATAGTCTAATGACTATAGAGGTTTTATAGATAGAGGTAATGCTATGATCATTTATTTTATAAGGAAAAAAAATAGTTTTTCCAGCTATATTTTTTGTTGTTGTTGTTAATGAAAGGATCTTCCTCTGAGAGCCAGTTTTCCGTTATTTTCCTAAGAATTGTGGGAAGGTTCCCTGTAATCTTAATCTTTACCACCAGTGTGTGAGATGCTGCCGTAGGAATATCTTCACGTTTAGGAGCAGGCTTGTTTATTGCTGGAAATGGGTGCTAACCGAAAAGGGGGAGAGGAATGCAAAATGGTAATAGCTGTCTCCTTTTTTAATTGCAGTCAGTTTGTGTCCTTCCTCAGGTCATCTTCTTTAGTAAGGAAGTTGCTGTGGTCCTGCTGTATGACTGTGGGCAAGTTATGTTAGCACAGTATAATTCAAGACTACTTGAAAGATAACTGACTTCCTGATTTTGAAAGGTATTTAGAAGAATGGTCCGCACAGCCATGGATAAGCAGGTGGGCACTCCAGAGTTTGTTTCCCACATTCCTACAGAATTTGCCAGCAGTGATGGGGATGGGGCTGAGCTGCTCTTCCGGAAAAAGTGCAAGAAATGCCGCTTTATTTTGCAGTTAGCAGCAAGGGTTCCATAACATTTAAAGAAAATTATTTTGGTTCTCTCGCTGATAGAAATGGTGGGTGCAAAATCACGACATTATTTTTGCTTTTTGTCTGTGAGAACAACCACGTTGGTATTTGGAGCGCTGGCTGTGCCCTTGCCAAAGCTGTTCTGGTACATGTGTGCTCACTCTCTCAGCTACACAGTATTATTCCTCCTGGGGACACTGTCAGTGTGAAGGAAGTCACCTCTACGAATAATTATGTTCTAAGTGTCAAGAAAATAATTGCGTGCTATGAAATGGTGTAATTGGAAACTCAAGTGCAAGAAAGCTTTAAGATAGCACACTGGCAAAATCAATTGGGTTGAATGGTTGAATCCATTACAGATACAGTGCACCGGTGTAATAAAGATATTAAAATGTATTTTCCCTGTTTAAAAAAAAAAAAAAGAAAAGATCGAGATTCTAATTTTCATCCTCTACACAGATGCTGTGTTAAAAAACTGAAACATCTGGTAGTGTTTCAAGATTCTTCAAAGAACTATGCCCATCCAGCCTGAGCACTGTAAACATTGCTGCTTTTTATGCTTATGCAAAAAAGATGCCGTTCTAAAATAAAAATATAGGCAACCTGTTTTTCTTCTGAGCTATTTAGAGTTCTAAAATAATGCTGGGGATCCATTAATCTGAGTGGTTTCCTGACCAAGTATTTCGATCTTAATGTAAATGTCTATAAATAATATAGTGCCAACAGCATTCTTTTGAAAACGAAATTCAAAGAGGCACTGTTTGAAAAGTGAATACTTGCTTAGGGCACTTGTACACTTCCATCAGAGCCCTAAATATAAGTTATGCTTTTTATACAAACTATAAATGGCTACAACCAAGAGACTTAGACTTTGAAATGCATTTGGCACTTGGGCAACAAAAAGAGAGAGGCCAGAGCCTTGTAGTGGAGTTGTTGGGGTTTTTTTCCTGCTAGCTTTGCAAATAGTGCCAAATTTTTAGAGTGTTGCTACCCCTAAAGGGTACATCCAAAAATAGGTATTGTATCTACTCTTGTTCGTAACTGGTCTAGAGCCTTGAAAAGCTGAATCCTGGGAAGAGTACGAGCATGATGACGATGAGTAGGTGACGGGAAGGGGGGGAACAAGTAAGAAGTATGTGGATGCAGTAGTAGAGAGTAAAATAGGTGCTAGAAGCCAGAGCAAGTGGCATACATCATGGCAGAAAGCCAAGCATGAATGTAGATGGTATGAGATGGTCCTTTAGTACCACACACGATGTGAGAAATAAGGTATTGCAAAGATAGAGGGCAAAATTCAGCAGTTGGTGAGTCAGTGGAATTCCTAAACTCCACTTCTGAGTCTCTAAACAATTGGTCATTGTTGATAAGATCTCCAGGATGCTTTGATGTGAGGAAGCAGAAAGTTGCAAAATACTACCATTAGTAAGCGACTGATTTGCTGTATTGTGGGCAAAATACTGCCAAATAGTTCCAAGTGTTTGAGGAAATAAAAACTAAAAGAGGAATAGCTTCTGTTCTGAGATAGAATTCTTGCTGGTCTTAAGCACTATCAAAATACTCCTAGACAGTAAACCCTGTCTAATGGTGCATGTCAAACACACTAACATTGTTATCTGTGTGGCAGAGGTTTGTGTTTATACTTGTCCCAAAAACTTGCACTCTCCAAAGCTACTATTGGGCTTCGGGCAGTTTGGGGATAAAAATGACAAAGCTTGTGATTCATGAACTACTCATGCACGTTAATGCTGGTGTGAGCAATTTACTGGAGCTACACTGACAACAATATTGGAGATTAAACTCTAGCTATCAAATCTGCAACATACTGTCTTTTTTTCTTGCGAACAACCCAGGATACACCCGCCCCCAAATTTGTGTTGTCTGGCCAGTGACTCCAAAACTGAATCATTTTTGTCTGCAGGCATGGTATGCATGTGATCATCCTAGCGAGACTCCAAGCCTTGCCCTCCTGAGGTCAGACTTTATGGTCTCAGGACTGTGCTGTGTTCCACTTAGATAAAATTTCAATTTTATATTGAGTGACAGATGCATATTTCACCCTGACAAAATAAAAACTGCGCGGCCGTGCATCACGGAGCAGGCGTTGCTGACAGCTAACGGAGACAATCCTTGAGTCGTCTAAAAAAGACCAGTCCTTTAGGAGCTGTAGTTTCATTACTGTTGAGTTCCTGTTGCCTCGTGGCTTTTTTAAAATGAGCACAGAATAAACAGCTCTTACGATGCTCTGATATTTTAAGTCATTAACTGATGTAATTGCAGTCTTGACGTTTATTATTAAGCGATGACAGTTTTTAAAATTTTATTTTAATGGCGTATTTACTACAGCTAGGGGAGTCTAATGAGGGTAGATTTTATCAGGCCAAGGGCTCACCTGTATAAAGAAGTTGATGGGCAGGGGTCATGTAGAGTAAGCTCTTTCAAGAGATTACTCTGGAATAGCTGAGAAGGGATTGCGTGGGATTATTCTGGAGTACTGCCCTGGTCAGATTCTCCATCTCGATGTTCCCTAAGAAAAGGAACTGGGAGTGACAGAGGATATAAATTTACTATCCTCTTTGTGTTTGGCAAGCGTACAGATCATGGGATGTATAAATAGAAGAATTGAATGCAAGTAAAGAGGGGTCATTATGGCATGTACAAAGAGCTTAGTCAGACCACATCTGGAGAACTGAGCATGAGTCAAAGACCATATTTCAGGAAGGACAGTGAACAATAAGGAATGGGTTAGAAGAGGGTATTGTAGAGGGTACGAGGGTTCTAGCTGGTGCCTGCAGTCGCTGCAGTCACACTGGTTACTCCAAATGAAGCTGTTTTTACTGTAAAAGCACCTAAACTGGAGACTTCTAAAGAATTCCAAGGGAATAGAGGAAGTGATATAAACCTCTTCTCCCTAAGCTTTCTAATCCCCACAGTAATGGTACTAAAGGACTTGGTGTTTCTGGAGTTGCCATTGTTTCCCTGTCCCGTCCCATCCCCCAAGGTTTGTTTTTTTAGCTTTCATATATTGTTTCTTTTGTTTCCTCTGTGTGTGTATATATATTGTTTCTTCTTTGTAATTTCTTATGGTATTTTTGCTATGTTTGTTAGACTAACTGTCCAATGTTGTATCCACATCACAGTCTCTATTAGGCTTAAACCCATTTTGCCTTTGTTAACCCTCTCAGTTGGGTAAAGCTTCTCTTCTTGTATCATAAGCTCCACTGAGGTGGAATTATACATTGTCACAACATCGTGTCCTTTCATCTCAGAAGTAGCTGTGTCTCAGAGAGCTTTGGGATTGTTGAAGGTAAAAAGGGCTATGCGAATGAAAGATGGGACTGTTGCTAAGGGACAAAAAATGTGCTATTGACACATACGGGAAATGGGGACACTGCTGAAATGTTGAGTAGCATGCAGGAGTGAGATGAGAATGAGAAATGAAGCAAGAACGCTGCTTCTGTCATAACACCCGTAACAGGAACGAAGCAGTTATCCCCATTTTCCAGATAAGTGAACTGGGACACTGAGATTGAGTTTACACAACTAGTTAATGCTAAGTCTTCTGCCTGTTGGACCACAGTCATTTTTTGGCACAGGATTCTGGTTCTGTATTTCTTTCACAGTATTCATAATCTATTTATACCATGTCTCATAAAACTTTCTCTCTTTTTTCATTGACGTTTATAGCCCAGCGTGGGGTTTTCTCTTTAATGCGCCTTACTGGATCCTGAAAGTAAGAGTCCTAGAAATGTAGGTAGTTTTATCTCTCAACCTAACATTACAGTCCAGTGTGGGTCTTCACCTGTCCTCGGACCCTGTGTAGAAGATCCAATGCCTGGAAAGCCACATGTGCAAAATTGTAATGGATCAGCCTAGTTTTGGGGTTGTACTTGTTGACATGCTAGCACACATGCTCCTCTTCAGAAGTAGTTGTAGTCATAGTACTAGGAACCCCTTACAGTTTATTTTTACAGATCATATTCTCAAAGTTCTTTTATCATGACATATAAAATAGGTAGCATAGTCTTAAAAACCTAGATGAAAGCCTCACAGTCATGCCATTTATTTCAAATCTCTGGACCCAGGTTGTGAGTCCAACGGCTCTGTGTTGGCCAGTTTCATACAGGCAAGGTCTAATGGCACAGGGATTCTGAACTGGGAGATCTGGACTTTGCGAAGAGCTGGTTCTGATGCATGAGCTTAGTACTTGCTTCTCCTCGTTTTGGCTCTGTTTCTCCATCTAGGAAATAGAAATGAGGATAATCACCTTCTCATAAAAGCACTGATACCTTTTATCTTGCAAAGTATGCTGCTGCTGCTAAAGATAAAATTTGCTATGTTTTTTGGCAGTCATTAAAATATAAGCCAAGGATATGTTCCCTGTGCTTATGTTCAATTAAGCACTTGGGGCCAAGCCAGATTAGTGGTTGTCCAGAAGACCACAGGGATATGGAAGTGGGATTAATGACTCAGTAAATACTGACTTGGTACAAAACCAAGGCCTTTCTCCTGCATTTATACTCATTTGCAATCCTGTATATCTGCTGGATTCAAATATAATAGTTCTTGTAGATACTTCCTACCTTCTCCCTTCCAACTTCCAGCCCAACTCCACCATTTTCATAGCAAAAGCGAGGTAAAGTATGTTGAACGCTCGCAAGTGTGGGATGAAGGCAGGGCACGGTTAGTTATGTAGGAGTGAGGAGGCATTTAAATATCCGTAGGGACTGTCAGTGGGCTTCTGCTCTTTTGGTTGCAGTGCATACAGAAGGGTAGCGTTGCAGCTCGCGTTGCACCACAGAAGCTGTGAGCTCCGCTGCTTTCACCTGCTTTTGGAGGTGCTTTTCATGAGGTGCTGCAGTGACCTGGACCCCAGAAAAGGGGTAGTAGCTTTTGAGAGGGATTTAAAACTCTGTTTTGGGGTATTTTGATACTGCCGGTCAACCAATGCTACGTGGTTGACCAGACCATGTAGCATTGAGCTACACGGAGGACTAGGCTGCATGCTTTAAGGCAGCACATCTCTGATAACATCCTTGAAGTCCAGGCAAACTGCATTTTGTTGATTTGAAGGGGATGTTGCCTTTATGACTTGGGTTAGACCAAGACCAGGGATCCCACGTGAGGGCTGTGTGAATCGGACAGATCTGTCCAGAAGTGTCCGATTAGGACAGCAGCTCTTCGATGGAGACATTCAGTTGAGCGCTTCCAGAAGATTTCAAGATCTTCTCTCTGCTCGAAGCTCCTCCCTCTTCTGTTTTTCCTCCTGTTTTCAATCACAGAATTGCTGTTTAATGTGGATGCAGAATCAAGCAACTGTGTTTGGTTTTTCTTACTGCTGACAGAGACAAACTGAAAGAGATGCCTGCCTGCTTTATAGCAGAAGCCACATTATTTTCCTATATGTTAGCAATTATATGCATTGTTTCCTGATCACAAGTCTTTCTCATAATCTATAGTATGACTGTAGTTGATTATAGAGCCTGATGTGTTTAGATTTGAGTGGAGTTCTATCAGGAATACTTC
>JAVJGG010000021.1:27397667-27483816 GCA_035590195.1 Aviceda cuculoides | reverse complement strand
GTCTCATAGACTTTACTAGGTTTACCAAAAAAAAAAAAAAAAAAAAAAAAAGGCACTTTTTCTGTGTCAGTAGTTTACAGTGTATACCCCTGTCCTAATTATATTCCTGATTCTTTGCCTAACCTGTCATGAATACAGCCAGTGCATTTCTGAAATAAGGGAGTTAGTACCTTGGGCAATTTCCGTGAGGAATCCCAGACAGCAGAATTGGAGTGCTTTCCCTTTCCAGACAAGTCTCCTTGGCCCTTTGCCACTTGTGAGTGGCCCCATCTTAACCTCCAGACATCATGTAAGTTTTTGAAAGTCGTCAAGTGGCTGATGAGTTAATCACTATGAAGTTGTCTCCCAACATGAAGGATTTAGTTTAAAGTAGAGAAAGCGCAGAGAAAACCGTTACAGCAAGGTAAAAATGATGGCTAGTCCTTTTTCATAAATGTAACATGCAAACAGCTTGAAGTGTGAGGATAACATGGGTACTTTAAAAATTATTTGAAGTAACATTTTTTAACATTCAAATCTTAAAATTCAAGTAAAAGTCTGCATTTGCTTGTATCATGATATCAAAAGAGCAGAACTCGATGCCAGCATCTGAATTGCCACAGACCACTCGGAGAGGGGGCCAGGCTTGCCTACAGAAGTTACCTTGCTTGAGGACTGGACCGATGGCCCAGCTCAGGGAAACCACACAAGGGTTTTGCACAGCCGCGCTCCTGGGAGCAATCCCGTTACAGCCAAAGCTCTCAGCAGAACTGCTGCTCCTCTTAAAGCAGAAAGATGTCCAAGAGTGTGAACAGACTTTCCCCTGGACCTAGCTCAGCCTGGGGAAACATTTTCAGTTGCTATTAAAAAGCGTCCAATTACAGACAACAATTTCAAAATCTTTAGGCAAGCAGAATAATTTGAGTTTAAGGAACTGCTTAACTGGAATTTCACCCAGTCGTGACTGCCTTTTGAGATCGTTGGCAGCAAGTGCCCATGAACAGGTTTCGTATATTAACTGGAGTAGAATAAACATGCCTTTTTTCCCAGCTGCTATTGCAAAAGCTGTGGAAATATCAGAAAGAAATTGTTAGCCAGCCGTGCCTTAATCGCAGTGCTACGGACGTGCTTTCAATTGGGCTGCTACAGGGTGTTGCCTCATGCCATTCCGGAGAGGTGACTCCTAAGCTCCTTGTCCTCTTGAGGTTTGATCTAAGCCATGCTCTGATAATAGACTCTTACTAACTTCACCTGGGCTTGGATCCCATACTTAAAGTCTTGGTTAATTAAAAAAAAATTGTGACCAGAATGCCAGGATACAGCCAGAGATGTGTAGGAAACACAACATAGCCCACATCAGAGAAAATATTGTAAGAACAGCGGTGTGCATGCCTGAATGGCTCGTTCCCGCACGGTAATTACGTGCTGTTTCACATTGTTGTTTTGTGGGGAAAACACATTCTTGAACGTCAGGAAATAAATCGGCAGTTTTAACGTGATTTCAAACGCAGAGTGTTTTGACACGAATTGATTTATTTCAGTTACAGTTTTGCTTATTTAGCTAGCCAGGATTAAAACCAGTGTTGCCACAAATATAAAAATACAGAGATGTGAATGCCAGATAGAAATAGAAATTGCCCCTACGGTTTATACCATTATAACACCTTTTGGCTGCAAATTTCTTGACTTGGGTTGGGAGGAGAGCAGGTAACTGCCAGTTGGGGTACAAGTAGTCATCACAATGCAGTCGTCTCCTTTATCAAATGACGTTTTTTGAATTGGTATTAAAGATTAAGTCTAGTTCCTAATTATAATACCAGTGGGCAAAGCTCGACTGCAGATGTCCTCGTGCCTGAATTTCTGATCTGAAAAGATTACCCAAAAAAAAAAAAAAAAAAATTGTGGGGCACGTTTCTCCTTTGCTGCCCGTTCGGTCGCTGCTCTCTGTCGGTCTCCGAAGCAGTGTCGAGAGGTGTGTTTTCTCTTTCCCTGCTCATACCTAGCGAGACCTGCCAGGCGTGGGGTGCCTTTGCGAAATCTTATGTACTGAGGGCCTGATTCATGCCCCACTGCAATCCCAGGGAAAATCCCCAGTGGCATCATTGGGCTTTGGCACATGACCAGAGTCTCGGAAACTTCCTTATTTCTCCCTTGTACATAGAGGATATTCCCCAGCTATACCAAGGCAGATGAGACCATAAATCTTGTCCGCAACTATCTTGTATGAGTTATTTTTCCAAAAGTAAATAAATCATCCCTGTTTCCTCTTACCCACAGCACCTGGCAAACTGTTAACTGAAAAACTGAGAAAATGTTGTTTCATTTGTGAGCCAACTGAAATCGTTCTACAAATCTTTATTTTTAATTCCTTGTTAGAAAACAGAACCAACTGACACTGGCTGGCAGAGAAAATGTCCTGTGTCCCCTCCCCCTTTTTTTTTTCTTTCTTTTTTTTTTTTTCTTTCTTTTTTTTCCCCGCTGCCTGGCTTAGTAACGTAACTGCCAGTTTCTGTTTTCGCCTCTTTAGAATTATATGGCTCTATTTGAAACTTTTGACAAATCAGTCTATTTTCATTCTCCCTCTGCCATAAATTCAATCCATATGTCTTTAAAACATCCTTTCATAGCTTTAACATGGAAAAGGAAGTGGCTCCGGCTCTGTATAGGAGGCTACAGTGTATTTAAAGCAAGCGCTTCTAGTTTGCATGCATCGCTTCTGTTAGCTCTTAAAGCCTCGACTTCCTAATTATTCAGGTTACAGAGGGCATTGGCAGAGTTTTCCCCGTTAACTAACAGTGATGTACAGTGAAGCAGCACAACAGGATAAATCATTCCCTTATCCTCAAAATGTCCAGGAAGTTTTTGATGCAGCCCTTGGCTTTACCACCAAGCAGGATGCAAAGAGGATGTGAAAAGGGTAAGAGAGATCAATTCAGCATAAAATTTCAAAAGAAAACATCAAGACAAAGAAACAGAGGTCTCGCACAATGCCCTGCCGTTCAGCTGGCAGGGGTTTGTTTGACAAGAATACACAGCACCTATGTGACAGGAGGTCACCGCAATAGGAGTAAAGTATCTCCACATCGAAGACTGAACCGGGGTGGGAAGGAAACGCGGGTCTAAGCTGAAGTAAATTGGTATGGCTGTGAATGGATCAAAGTTAAAAAAATCAGAAATACAGGATGCAGCGGGGTAAGAGCGCAGGCAGTCGTGGCTATAAGCGTCCTCGTCTGAAATCATGGAAAATTTGGGATCAGGGTGTGCTACTGCAGTTGCGGGATAGATCCGTAATTAAAAACGTGGTAGCAGCTGGACACAACTGAAAATATGGTAGCAGCAAGGGTGAAGGAGCACTGGCTGAGGGGACTGCAGCAGGCTTTTCCGAGCCCACCCGGAGCGCGGATGCAGTGTCGCGCTGTGGTTCATCCGATCCACGCCGGGGTGCCAGCGGAGGAGGCAGGTCCGCTCTCCCACCCCGGCCTCCGTCACATATCCATGCTCCCCACCTCACAGCGGCTCTAGAGGTCACGTTCCCACCCTTCCCTCTGTGCCACGCAGAGCGATCCTGGCCAAAGGATGACAAAATTCAGCTCGCTAATTTGAGGAGAAACTATTCAGCTGATGGATTTCCGGGAGGAAAGCAGCAGAGGCAATATTTTGGGGGATCTCCGTGTTACCCTGACTTCCATTGTGGTTGCAGATCTGCCATGCTTGACCAAAGATAACGGGTGAAAAAGATGGTTGGGGGGAGGTGAATGACTGCCCTTTTTAGAGACGGTCTATATCTTAACGTGAGACTGTATGTGAAGTTTTTTGTAGCATCCCCGGTCTTTGCTGCCATTCCCAGCCAATTCACCCAAATGGTCTCTAATTTGCCATCAATGCAAATGAGTTGTAGGGATATGCACAAAGTCGGATGAGGTCCCAATACCAACTCTGCAAAACTGCTTGCAGATCCATCGTTCTGTCAGTCGCTGTGCATTAATGCTCACGTGTGCAAGAAGATGAAATGGAAGGAGTGCGTGTGTGGTAAATGCGTGTGCGCGATGTAATTATCTTTCTAATCTCTCTCATAGAGGGGTCATTTATAGAGATGAAAATCTAGTCAACCTCAGAACTTGTGGGCGTAGTTTGGCGTATCCAAAGGTTCGCACACGTGGAAACCACCGTCTGCGCATTTCAAACTGCATGCAGGTTCAAAGAACTGGCATAGGCCGGGGTTTTGTTTTCAGAGTTGCAAAGATTGCAGCTACCATTTACCTTAGATGGGCTTGAGGTTATCTTCCACACCTCTCAACATCGAGCCTTTATATCTAGCGATCTGCATACAGCTGTTCAAAACTAGGCTGTCTATGCACAGCCGAGTTGTTGTATAAACAATATTAGAGACTTCACTAAAGCTTTTCATGTAGTTTTATCTCAACTGCAATTTGTTTCTAGTTTTTAAAGGCTGTAGAAACATCCAGCCTTATTCCCTCGAGCCTAGTTTCACTGTTTCAACCGTTCCAATGGTATTTACAGCACTGTTTGATTTTATTTGAGCTATTCAAAAGACCTCAAGTCCCCCAAGAAAGGTGCAAACGTGTTCAAGTTCCCTATCGCTCCTGTCGGTAGCGAGACTTGCTTTTCTGCTCCTGTAACTTCACTTGTAACAGGACTGGTTTTGCTCTCATCCCCAGGTGTGCTGTCTCTGCCTGCCTACTTTAGCCCATACAACGATGGCTCTGTGTGCAGCGATGGACGGGCCGATGCTTACGCCCAGTTGGAACTCCGAACTTTAGAGCAGTCTCTGTTGGCAACGTGCGTTGGAAGCATCTCTGAACTGAGTAAGTTTCAGATGTAATCGAATGCGGTTTCTTTCAGTGAAGCAGGAGAGCCAGTCCCTCTGCTATTAAGGTCAGTGGGAGCGCTGCCATTGTTGACAGCGTGAGTAGTATTTGGCTAACGTTGTGTAAGACTTAATTGTCTCATGGGGCTGTTTATGAAAATCAGGTTGTTTCATTAGACTGCTTTATATTTAATTCACCTTGGAGATGTACGAGACGTGGCTCTTCTAGCCTTTTGGTAGGTAGTGGTGCTAGTGCCAACAGAGGATAGATGCTTTTGCCTAGATGCCTCTGGAGGTTTTCTTGTACGTTTGTGGAACACGGCAGTGGCACCTCCCTCGGATGGCAAAGAGGGTTCTCTTTGTTAGTGTTTGTGCAGTGGAAATGTCAAGGGTGCAGGATATTCAAGGAAAAGCTTTTTGGTTACTTAAAAAACAAAAAGTGGAGGGAAAAAAATCTGAGAGCACTTTGGTAACAAAAACTTGTTCAAAACCTTCTTTTTTAATGCTAACCAAATGAAATGTTCCATTCCTAGACTACTCACAAAACCCCTTTAAAGTAAACAAAAATGATTTGTGTTTTCCCGGTCTACTTCTCCCTTGCAACGTTTCTGCTGGCATCGCTTTCTTAGTCTCCACCATCTGAATGCTAATGAATGTCAGGGCCAGCAAGGAGTTTGTGGGTTTCACCATTTATTTTGCAACCTGCCTTAATTTGAGGTTTTCAAATTCCTTTAACACACCTCTATTTATCCTGGAACACAAGAGAACATTTGTAGCGTGGGCCTAAGCTTGAATACAGCTTCCTCTCTCTCTTCCTCTGTCCCTGCTTTGGCCAACTTGGTCATTACATCTAGTGAATAGACCTCCTGATACAGTTGCCTACTTTTTTTTTTTTTTCTTTAAAATGTTGCTGCACATTGCCAGAAAAATAAAGAGCGTGAGTGTGCAAAGGAGAAGGAACGTTATTCTGAGCTGAAAATTTGAATTCCAGATGCATTTCTGCTATAACTGCGCAGACTTCTGTGTTAGCACCAGCGCTAGAGGATTCATGATATTCTCGTAAAACATTTAGGTCCTGGAGAGTCAGGAGCTACTGAAGTGGAAAGGCGAGATATCAGAAGGTTTTTCTATTCTGAAGCGGGTCCTTAAACTGAATGTACTCTGCAACAAACGAGGGTCATACCTTTACATTGCAAATTGAGATCTTTAATACTCCATTGATCTGAACCACTAATAATGTTGTCATGTTTAGACATACAGTAGCTTTGTGGGGGTTTCTCCCTAACCTGTGTAATACTAGAACCCCATGGGTTCAGCGGAGGTTGTTTGGCAAATTCGGTGTATTGCCGTTAGATGAAATGAAATGAAACAATAATAACTTCCTAAGAATTTCAGAGGGAGGTGTGTCTAACTCATATGCGGCACAGCTAAGTTCAGGGCGCTTTCTCAGGAACCAGCTTTGCGATGGGGCGACTATTTCAGTTCCATCCTTTCCCAGTATTGTATCTGTAGGACACAATAGAGTAACGTTTCCTGTGAGAGTTTTAGGGGACTGTAAAACATAAAGCAACAGAGGATTCTCCCAAGGAAAAAATAGATCCTAGCTATGTATAGTAATCTATAGCAATCATTCAGCTCACTGGTATGGTAGTCACACTACCCAAAGATGTAGTGTCTGAAGCCTTTATTGCAAAGCTCGTAAGAGTTTGTAATGCACCACAATAAAAGGAGAGTAAACAGGGTGTGCCCAAAGCAAGCTTATTACACAAAGACCAGCTTTATGTGACTGCAATGCTGCTGTCTTGGGGTCATTGCTCTGTGAACTTTTTAAAGATCTGCAGCCTTAAAATCCTTTCTGAGCAGAAACTGTGTAATGCAGGTCGCCTTCTTCCAGGCTTCCTCAAGTCCACTAGTACTCCGACACAGAGGCAGGTTGGCTCGAGTTCAAAGACCAAGAGGACTGAGCAGCCTAGAAAGCTCCTGGATTGAACTTCTTACAAGGCTCCGGGGTGAATTCTGGCAAGCTTGTGGCAGTCAGCATGATAAAGATTGGCTTTTTAATAAGAGAGTCAGGTCTTGTTATTCTGGAGAAACTGCAGCTAGAGTGAGAATGAGAGAAGCAGACCCTTAAAAGAAGGGATTTCTATATTGAACATAACATCATTAATTTGTCACAAGTGCCTGGGTGGGAGGGTAGAACACTGTAATCCAGTTGAAAGAAATGGGAACGATCTCATAAAATGGTGATGCCGGCAGTGAGAGTAAAGTATTTGTATTGGTGTTACTGGCTTTGCCTTGTGAAAGCGACGCTCTCAGGTTGGGCAGTGGACAATTTACAAAGATACCAGTAGTTTTTGTAGGCAGGCAAGAAACTTATATATGTGGTTGGAAAGAGGAGAAAACCAGCATTAAAACAGGATAGAAAAATCACTGCGAAGCTGCTGTTCTGAATGTATGGTGACTGAGAAGTTTCATTCTGTATTTTCTAACTAAAACTTGTCATTTGAAAGGCAGTTAAATTTCCCAGACAACAACCTGCAAAGTGGCAGCTTGAGGACAGCTTATGCCTTTGTGGAGGAAGAAGATTACGTGCACACACAAGACATTTCTCTTAGCTGTGAGAGATTTTATTTAGCTCAAGAAGTGTACTTAAGAGGACTGTGGATGAATAATAAAGAGATGCTTTTGTGTGCTTTCTCTTTGTGCAGGTGATTTGGTATCACGAGCGATGCACCACATGCAGTGCTTGAACACCATCCGCCCAGGAATGAGCCCCATTCGGCAAACCCGGCAGCAGCAGCCCATCTCCTGGTCCCCTGATGCTCTCCACACCCTCTACTACTTCCTACGCTGTCCTCAGATGGAGTCCATGGAGAATCCCAACCTTGACCCTCCCAGAATGACCCTGAACAATGAACGGTACGCAGGTCCATCAACTGTTAGCAGTCAGGGAGTTAGGCTAAGGAGGTCTCCTTTTGTAGAGTAACCATGTGTGCATGGGCAGCTCAGGCAGCTTTGTGGGATGCTACCTATCAGGCATCAGTTATTCCTGCAGTCAGGCCAGATTATGTGGTCAGCTTTGCCAAGTTTATGAAGCCTTGGAATTGGAACTGGAAAGTGAGCTGTTTTTTCATGCAATCTTTCCAAGAGAGGCACATACTGTATGCTGCCAGCAGGGCTTGTCTAGAGATGCTGCCAAAAGTACGTGTGGTTGCCTAAAGCAGTAAAGACCTTACCAAAGAAAATGTTACCTTCTGAATAGCACCAATTAACAATTGTCATCATTCTCGGGAAAAGCAATGTAGTTTGCTGTGGAGAGGTTTGAAGGGATTTATGAACATCCTTCTTAAGGATTACTTCAGTTGATGCTGCGTGTCTGGTATAGAAATAAATTTATATAGGAAGCCAATAACTAAACAGAAAATGCAGTGGGTCTCCCTACTTTCTGCCAGCACCATAACTGACTCTGAAAGCAGCCCCATTATTAGAGTGGTCAGAAATTTTCCAGCGGGATGTTTTTTCTGTTAGAAAGCTCCCTGGTTTCCTTCCTGCCCAGCTCCTTGGCAGCCTGCCTGGCAGGCTGGTGGCAGCGGAGAGCCGAGGAGCCCCGGCCACAAGTTGAGTTCCTTGACAGGTCGGGCAGCTCCTGCTCTCCGGCTCCTCGGCTCAAAGGCAGACGGATGGCTGCCTTGCAGTTGCATCCTGCAGGGAGACCCAGGCGCCTCTGGACTTGGTAGGTTTCCCTAGTTCAAAGTGCGTATCCGATTGTGTATTTATTTCAGAAATCTTACCTCAATGGGAGATTGTGGTTTCTGATTAACTCTACCCAGTATTTATGCTAGCTTACTCTTTGGATGTCTTTTAGCCTGCTGGACACCAGGCCGATGGCTCTGTCCTGGCCCTTCCCAAAAGCAGCCTGTGGTTGGGAAGTTTCATAGCGCAGTGAGGTGTGGAAGCCCGGGGAGGGAGGCCACATTCACAAAATAAAAAAGCAAGGTGCTTGTTGGACAGGCGAGCAGGGAAAGGAGAACATCTCTGCAGCTTTGTAAGTAACGTCATTTTTTCTTCCCACCTTGGGCTTTCCTGTACTCAGCCCCAGCTTCTAAAGTTGGTATGAAATCACGGTAACATACAGATAAATAATTCTTCGAATTCAGTCTAAAAACCTACAAAAGCTCGCCCTCTCTCTCTTCTTCCTATCCTTTTCTGCACATGGGGGGATTACGGTGCTTTTTTCCTCTGCTCCATTGCTGGACAGCCTGGGGTTTTTTATTGAGACGCTTCCTAACGGCTCTCAGACTGCCCTGTCTTCAGTCCGTGCATTTCTGATGCTGCAAGTCAACCCCGTCTCATGCAGAGGTACGCTGGTCTGCACCAAGCCTGGGCTGATTTCAGCAGCCCTAAAGGCTTCTTGTAGCTGCGATCGCCACTATCGGAGCTGTGGCAGATGGCTTCATGGCCAGAGCCTGGCTAGTCAGGAGTAGGAAGACCTCTGAGAATAACAGTCGATTGAACGGTCTCCTTTTAAGGCTGTGAATTTTCAGGCCAGGGTGTAGAAAAACATACGGGACAGAAGGCAGCCTCTGTAATTTCAGTCTTGGTAAGTTGTTTTAGGTTAAGGGAGACTTTATATAAGGAGAAAAATATAAAGTTGTCACTCTTAAGCTACCCGTTCTGCTATAATATTTTGCATGTGGCTGGTCTGTGTAGTTACCTCCACTGGTCATTTGTTTTCATTCTCTTGGTCGCTGAACTATCTTTCTGTACTTTATTGTAGTTTGTACTAGACCAACCTCTTTGAGGTCTCAGTCTGGTGGGAGCTCAACTATTTTACAAAGTAAAAAAGATTGTCTTTCTGTTTGTCTGACCCTCCCCCCAAATCCTTTCAAAAAGAACAATCTGTGAGCAGAACTCTAGCATCAGAGAGAGGGAACTGCTGTACACGTGTGAAGAACCAAGAGGAATTAAGTGAAGTTGAATAAAATAGGAATAGGAAGAGGCATGGCTGAGCTACTCGGAGCCCGTCGGTAGCTCTGTTTTGTGGGCTCACTAGTCTTAGTCAAATGCCCTACCTAGTGCAAGGTCGTTTATTTTGCATTTCTTGTTTGCACACTCTGCAAAAAATGAGTTTTCATGAGGCCAGATTTTGTAAAGTTGTACCACTAGTTCCCACAGCTGTACAGCTGAAGCTGCTAAACAGCTTGTATCAGAAACGTAGATTAAGCTTTCTATTTTGTCTTGTGTTCTTTTCGGTACTCTCAGTATAATGATGTTACTGCAGCTACTTGTTTTGTACACTGAGGATAATAAATTAGTTAAATCAGGAGCGCAGTTATCGCTCCAATTGCTCCCAAACAATGCTCTTCACATGGTTCACCGGAGTTTTTTTGGAATGCAGGCTGCAACTCTATTCTATTTTAAAATCCGCACTAGATCCTATAACAGCTGGTGTAAGGGAAATTTCTGCCATTTTTTTCTGACCAGTACTTAGCTGTAAAGGAAATTAAAGAGGATATATTAAAATGGAGCAAAAACTGACATTGAGGGGGGGGACACCAGAACCTGAGGACTATCAGGTTAAACAATTGGCTTTGAAAAGTTTGTGAAACCTGGAAATGCAATTAATACTGCCTGGTATACCAGAAATGAACATCCAACCCTACCTTTCATGTGTTCCGAGGTGTATTTGTATGTGTCTTCCTCTATTGATCTCTGTGCCTATTATTTAGCATAGCCAGTGGCATAAATATTGCTAGCAGCACTTTATACAGGAGACAGTTCACTCTTCTCTAGCTTAAGAGGAGAGACGATCGAGGCTGCGTGTGAGATGCTAGTCTCGTGGCATGATAGATGAGAGCACTGATTCACCTAATGTGACTTGGCAAAGCTGCGCAGCCCAGTTCTTTTATTGTTTCCTGAGCTGTGCTAAATCAGTTGCAAACTCCGCATTGCTATTTTGTGCATTATGCTCTCTCTCTCTCTCTCTGGAATATACTTGTTTATATGCACTGCAATCCCAGTTTGTTTTCTACTGAAAAAAATCTCAGTCACAAACAAGGACAATAATGCTGACCTATTTTGCATTTGCTTGTGCTTCAGCTTCTAGGCTCCTGTATAGATCTATCGGTATTGAATACCAATCTGAAATTTAGCAGAGGGGGATGGCTGTTAGAGCTGCTGACTCAGTAAAACCTGATCTTGGGAAGATCTGTGAGCCACATTGATTCGGTGGAAGGAACTGCAGTTGTGCAGTGCATCTAGTGACCCGACAACCTACTCTCTGTCTTGCTTGGCTTTCTCTTGTCTGTGAGCTTTCTGTGGGTCACACTGGGACGCAAAGTGCTGTGAAAATCATAACACTGGAGGGTCTGGAAGGTCTTTACTTCAACGTGAAGGCAAGCATAGAATTCAATTCTGAAACCATGCCTAATGGAGGACGTCATATGCCATAACGGGCTTTTAAAAACCTAGCTGAGCTTCTGAATGTATCCTGCAGCAAACTGTATAAGGTACGAAAACATACGCGCTTGCGGTGAGGTATGCAAGGCACCCCAGCGAACAGAGCCAGTTCAGACTCCTGTCAGCATGTGCCTTATCCATGCTGAACACCTTGGCGACTAAAGAACTGAGGTGGGTAGAGTCCTGCAGGAGTGGGGTGGCTGTAGTAGGCTCTCTAGAGCGTGGCAGATAGAGGAGCTTTCTGTTTTGGCCTCCAGCATGTGAATGATTTGGGATACCAATAGATTGAAACTCTGGGAAGTTTGTGGGTTGGTTCTATCTGGTTCTGATATTTAGCTCCAGGTGAAGGCATTGAAGCAGAAGAAGGAGAGGAGGCAGAATTAGAGAGAAAGCACCCAGGTATCTTAAGCAAAATATTTGAAATATTTCCACAATGAACGCAGCTGCTTGCCATATGACCAAGCCATGAACCCGCTTGGAACCCCAAAAGGAGTTTATTTGTTGCACGGACAGTAAACCATCTGCTGTTTGGTGTCAGATAGGCCACCTGAGGAGGTGTTTTGCAAATGCAGAGTGCCACTTGTGCAATGCTTTGGCAAAGGAATTAGACCCCGAGGTGAGAACAAGCTGCTTTCCTCAGTAACGATACACCTGACTGCCTGAAGGCGAAGAGCTTGTCCGTGTCATCAGAGAGCACATCTGTCGGGGTTGCTGCAAAAAAAGCGTCTCTGCAGGGCAATAAGATTTTTCGAGTTTCTTGGAGATCATAGTGTGTCGGAGGTCAGACAATGTGCTTTTGGACCACGAAGAGTGAGCGGACGCGTGGCATTCCCTCCCTCTCTGCTCTGTTTCTGCTCTGGGTTTTTTCCCATTACTTATGTCAGGCTGGCTGAGCTTGGGAGCACTCTGCAGTGTGAGATCATGTCCCAGAGCAGCAGAGCATGTTTGCTGGGATTGTTTGGGATACTGTGACTTGAGAAGGGCCATCCAAAGGTAAACGAAGTTTCTTTCTCCCTTCTTCACTTTTTCCCAAGTGGAATATAAAGCTTTTGCCTTATTTTTAATGGTGTGTCAAGGCAAGAATGCTCTCTCAGTGATACTTATCTTAGGGAGTATTTGTCTGCTCCCCATAGAGCACAAATTGCGGTCAGTATTATAGTCTTACTTTACAGCTGGGTGGACTAGTCTACCCTGGGTTAATTGACTTGGCCAGGATAGTCGTCCGGCCTTAAATCTAGGAATAGACACCATTGACTGCCCTCACCCTATCTCTTTTTGTTTATTACGTGCATACAGCATTTATTGTAGGAAAGTTAGCATGATCTAATACCTAAGAATAGGCAAAAAAGTTGGATCCTGCTTCCCTGTGTAGCTGATTATCTGTGTGTCTTTGGTAGGCTCAGCTTCTTCCTCTGCCAGCTACCCTATTTAAAAAACTATAAATTATGTTTGCCTATCGTTGATACTGTTGGTCTGTAGAATGTTCTAAAAGTAATTCTGGGCTTGTCCATCAGGGCCCGTGGATCTGGCCATGTCAGACCTTTCTGAGCTATCCATGTTGCAGACATGCCAAGTTTTACATGTTGTCTGAGTTTGCTGGTGCATTATTTTATTCCAAATGTCAGTGAGTATAAAACAATTTACATCAGCAGAAGCACACAGACTGTACCCATCTGACTCTGTCGGTGAAAATCCAGTAAAACTCTAGTGACATTCCAGAGCTGATGTAGAATTTGTCAGCTGCCAACAGTAAAATTTGGGGCTTGCCAATTTGATGGAAATTTACAGCTCTTCAGCTGGAAAAGCTGTGGACACTGTAAGAAGCCAACTACAATCACACAGGGGGTCACCTCGTAAGAAAAGAGAAAGCTTCATTCTGTTTTCCATGTGCAGGCATCTAGAAGGCTTGCTTCAGATTCGCTACCTCTCTTGAGGAGTCTGTTTTGTGACGTGATTGTAAACAAACCTGGCCTCACTCAGTTTCTCCCTTGTCTCATGAAATCCTTCAGAAAGGCTGCTGCTCATTCTGCTTTCAGCTGGGTGGCTGCTTTTATCTGCAGGGTTCAAAAGTGACCTAAAATTTTTTCTGCTTCCAACAGGACTCCTCCCATTGCATCTCACACGTTACCTCACACGATCCAGGGCCCGTGGATAAGCATGCAAACCATATTTTTCAATAGGCTTGAGCAGGAGAAATGGACTAGTGCCTACTCTCCTGTGGCACGTTAGTTGGGCAGGAGGAGGAAGGAGCTGAGCTATCTACTTGGGTTTTCTCTCTGCGGAGTATTTCTAGCAATGCCTGCTGTGAAACATTATTTATTGGGAAAGGATGAGAAATGCATCTGATGCTGCCAGAAGAAAAGACTGTAGCCCTTTCGTGCTATTTTTGAGTGCTATTTGCTCAAATGCTATATTCTTCCAAAATTTGAGCTACTATTGATTTAAACCATCATTGGCTAGAACACTTGATATTTTTTGTCTTGCGGCATATAATCCAAATTGACTCTGGCTAGCGTGGAAACCAGAGATGGGTCTAAATTAATAGTTCCTGATACAGCGTCAAAATCCTGTCCAAGCAGCCCTTGATTCAATGGTGATCAAGTTTGCATCTCAGCCTGTTATGCTCTTAGATTCAAATAATCATGCTCAGACCAGGCTGAGTCGAGCGGTGGCCGTATGACCTTATTTTATCTTTCATACTTTGTGAAATTCAGTCTGTCCTCAGATACATCAGTGACGTGCCACTGACTTTGTAGACAAGGCACTTCAGGACGTGGTTTAGTGGGCATGGTGGTGTGGGGTTGATGGTTGGACTCGATGATCTTAAAGGTCTTTTCCAATCTAAACGATTCTATGGTTCTACTGAGAGAAAGATAATCCCCAAGTCGTTTGTGCATCTGCTTTCCTACAGCGCTACTTTCAAGAGCCTTCTGGCGCGGTTTCCCTGTCAAGAGTCTTGCGGTGGTTGATGCAAATCCAGAGCCCTGTGCTGTGGCTATTTCTAAATCCCCAGTGACCATCTGATGAATGGTCATCGCGTTTTCTAAATTTCGCGTTTTGAAAAAGCATTACTTGGGTCTTCCGTAGTACCTTTTTGCTCGATGCTCTCTAGTTGCATCGTTAGCAGTAATTAGAGCCGTCAGCTCTTTCCCTCACGGTTTGCTGCTTTCTTCCCCTGTGTTCAGAAAACGCCTGGCGCGACTAAATGTTCATTCTGAAATTGCTTGAGACGGGAGTGATTTGGCCACATGGATCAAATTTATACAATGATATCAATTCATATTAAAGAGAATACCAACATCCCAGTTATTAATGTGAATTGTCTCCAGAAAGTCTTGCTCTGTGTTGCATGGGCATCCAGCTGGCAGAAAAGGAAGGAAAATCAGGAATAACCTGCAGAGCCTGCTGCTGAGTCCTGTGTTTGCTTGAGCTGCATCCTCAACACCACTGAGAAGTATCACTGCTTTCAGAGCTGGTTAAGGCTTTTCAAGACAAATCTTTTCTCCAGATGGATGTTTCCAGACTCTCACTGATCTGTCATGAGGCTTTTTTCCCCCTGCTACTCTTTTTAACTGCAGGTTTATGGAATTTTATTAAGTGCAATAGCTACATCATTGTCTGTCTTTTAGATTTATCTGTGGCCTAGCCTTTCCTAATTCAAATTTAATATATTTATGTCTGAATTCTTTTATTTTACAACCATGTCCCATTGTTACCATGCCACATCAGGAACAGAACTTGATACACTTAGTTCAATGGGCTGTGTCTTTGAAAAGGTCTGCAATAAAATAAGTTCTGGGATCTCTTGTCTGAGAGATCTTAATATTCTTCTATTCTGTCTACAGCTGCCTCACCAATCAAGAATAGGTATATATGAATAATAAAAGTAGACCCTGATTAATTTGCCTTGAGACAGAATAATGCTGTAATCATACATTCATGTTTAACAGTACTTAAATCCACTCGGTATCCTTGAAGTCAACAGGGTGGTTACAGAAAGATATATCGGTGAGCATATTCCAGTCCCACCACCATGCAATAGTCCCATTGATTTTTCTTTTTAATTTTTTTTTTCCCCTCAGAGCTATTTTGATATAAATATACTGATTAAATATAGGGAAGCAGAAGTAAGCCTTACATTAAACTGGGCCATTATGGCATTGCTTGTTCGGAGTGGACATAAAAATGTACCCCTCTTCGTTTTAAAGAAAAAAAAAAAAAAAGCTATTTGCTATTGATTAAAGATTAGTTTGGTAGATTTATTAGAAGAATAAGAAGGCTATAAACAGGTAAGATCAGCTTCCTTCACCAACACTGAGAGAAGCTGCTACCGTGTATTTTTGCTGGTTTCAGACTTGGACCAGTTAATGTCAGACTTGCAATTTTGCGATACTCGTGCACAAGGAAGATGGAGTGAATGCCCTATTTCAAAAGCCAGGGAGCTACAATCAACATGTATCTATTGACTAAAATTAACTGTTCATTGGCAGTGCTGTTCCTGACCTTAGGCAGGATTATGTATTTGTTGAGCCCATACTGAATAGTTGCAATATATTGAATATCTTCCCCAGTTTTGAGAATCGAGAACGTGTATCATTTAACAGGAGGAGTCAGTAGCTTTATCACACTTGTGGTGAGCAACTTTCACCTTCCTGCTCTTTATGGTGACATCTCAGCAGATACTACAGCAGTAAACATCTAGCCAGAAAAAAACAGGAACACTTAGAAGCTACTGACTTTTTAACAGGGTCAGAGCCTGTGCTGGTGAAACTCCTTCTACATATGTGCTCCTGGTATCCTAACTGAAAGACTGAAGAGAGATCCAGGTTGAAATGTTTCTATTTGTTTATTACTCTGAGTGTGTCCATGCATGCTCTGAGAACCATAGCATTGGATATGTGAAAGGAATTAAAACCAAGTCAGTTTAAAGTCAATAGGTGACACACAGTAGTTACGTTTGGCTTCCTGGTAATATTCCTGCCTTTGCCTGGCGTCATCTGTTGAGGTATTTTAAGTTGTAATTTTTTTAATTGTTCATTTCTTTATAGTTCAAAGATTGCAAAATCAGAATGTGAGGGACGACCTTGGCGGGGAACTAATTGCAAACCCTGAGGATCGAATTTGTCCAAGTGTAACTGCTGAAACTGGCAATGCAGTCTACTCTGAATTAGAAGGGGTTTTTCCCCCGCCCTGTCTTTTATGTTGTTTGTATAAACAAACACTGCTCAATTTTTTTAACTCTGCATATCTCACACCTGGGACAGACTAGCCTTTCTTCCATATTACCAGCTGTAAGCAATTTGTAGTGTTATTGGAGTGTTTCTAAAGTAGCCTGTATCTTCTGATCTTTCTGTAAGGGAGCAGGGGTGTGGTACAAACACAGATTATTTAAATTCTCTGCAAAATTGCAAGGAGAAGAGCCTCACTGTATCTGAAATCGAACAGCCCGGAGCAGACTGCATGGAGAGTGAAGAGACTGCCCTCCCATGCCAGCCTTGGCACACAGGGAAAGCATTACCGGTAAAAAAAAGCATGCACACCGAAACGAAAATCTGACGCTAATTAACGGCCGTATGTGAAGCCGTGTGCCAAAAAGTCAGGCTCCTGGCTGTCTTGAAACCTCGCTGCTGCTTATGCACCGCTTTCCATGGACAATAGTTAAGGATGGTCTGAGAAGTCTGAGGTGTCACAGATACAGGGGGGACGGCTCACCCGGAATATTACCAATTTCACATGGTCCTGGGCAACCTGCTCTAGCTGACCCTGGTTTTGAGCAAGGGGGTTTGGTCTAAGCAATCCCTAGGAGTGCCTTTCAACCTCAGCTGTTCTGTGCTTCTAGTTATAGTATTTGTCCCTTAAAGTTGTTTTACGTGTGTCAGCCTGGTAACTTCCCAACCACGGATAGGTATCAATGCGTCGCTTCCTAGGACTGGCTGTTCGGGTAAACAGCAGGCAGTAGTTGATCCTTACCCCCCACCTAGGGAAGTAATAACGCTTTTGACAGTCTGTCCTGTCACTTACAAAACGTTCGTTTGAAAAACGCTATTTTCTGCTTTCATAGGCATTTTACAGTAGACCTCAGTGCTTGCTGGAAATCCCCGGAAAGACTGTCTTTGACCTAAGCCATTTCTGGCAAATGTCCTCTATTTGTAAAAATGTTTGAAAACTCCGTAGATGATTGTTGGCTGTCTTGTTTAGCAATGAAGAGATGACAGCCATTGTGTGTGTGTGTGTGCTACCACCCTGCAATTACTACAGCTACAGTAATTACTGTAACCACTGTAGAGATGTCCCTGTTAAGTTCTTGGCTTCTGCTCTTCAGTTTCCATCTGTTCAGATAAAAAAGAAGGTGCAAGAAAATGAGAGCCTGGCAACTTAGCTGCCTGGATTCTCTGGGCTGGTACAAACAGAAATCTCCAGTGCCCGTAGGCGCCCTGTGTGGTGTGTTGTTTATTGTTTGCTGTTTCATGATGAGAAGACTAAGCAGCAAGCTAGCACCAGAAGTGAAGGAAAAATAATCCAGGGCAACTTAAAACAGAACTGTTACAGCGTGTGTTACTAAAAAGGCATTATAGAAACATGGAAATGAGTAAGACAAGGTCTCCTGGCTTTTTCTTCCACCTTTCGGACAGTGACTGCCTATTGAAATAGGAGAGGACTGACTGAGAGTCTAAACTTTTCTACTTGACTCTAGCTGGTTTGCTGTCATTTAATATCAGCCTGTCTCCATTTTTCCTAGGCATAGATCCTTAAAGATGGTGTTGTGATAGCAATGTAGTTCTCTTGTAACTAATAGAAGTAAAAAGCAGTAACTCTGCGGATGAAAGGTTCTGAACATATTGCAAAGAACAATGATGGTCACCAGCCAACAAGTTTCTTCTTTTTCAGTAATTGCAGTTTCCAGTTGAAGCTAATGTTATTTCCTATTGGACTACGTTACAGACCTTCACTTGCAGAACTTGCCTGTTCCCTGACAAAGGAGTTAGCTGGTGCTTTTAACAAAGGCCACGCTAAATAAAGACGCAATTCTGAGCTTTTGCTGTGCAGCAGCCAGGGCTGGCAGGTTGTTGGGGGTTTTGCTCTTTTTGTTCCTGACATCTTTGTAACAGAGAGCTAAGCTCTTCTGAAGAGTAAATGTTTCTGGGTATAATTTATGATAATAGCAACAATCATTCTTTCTCTTTGACCTCGTGGAGATTAGAAACTAAGCTTTCCCCGGGGTAATCCTGGATTGGTATGTCTCTGCTTTGTTTCCTTGTTAAGGGAGACCCTGGTAGTTTGCTCACTCGTCCTATACCTACGAGCCCATGTACTGCCGTGACCTGGTGGTCGCTTACAGAGCGAAACTGTACTGTTTTCATCGCATGTTTTCACAGTAAATGCTGAACTGACTGTTTTAAAAAGCGTGTCTGCTCTGCAAGACAAATCCTATTCAAATGAGTTACATGTCTGAGCTGATTCAGCTTCGTGGATTTTTCTGGGGCTAAACAACCTTGTGTTGATACAATGCATGCTGGTCTAACGTGTTTGCTTAGAGAAGAAAGAGATGGAGCTGTGTTTTGCTCATACTGCTTATCAGTCTAAATCTGGAGTGATGCTGCTGAAAGGGGTAGTTTCAGTTACGGGGAACTTGAGTTCCGCTGAAGAGTTTGTACCTGGAGTTCTTTCCTCCATCGATGAGAAAGTTTATCGTAATGGCTAGTGAATAGAGCGAGGCGGGACAGAAGCTGTAAGTTTTTATTCCTAGGCTTGCTGGAAAACCCTCTGCTACAGTAAGGAATTCACATAGCTATTCCTCACTCTCTGGCTTCCTTCAGAAATGCAAAAGATCCTTCCAGAGAAACATGGGGCCTTCTGAGACCTTTAGAAGTGCTGGGATTTTTCAGTAGGAAAGGATGAGTTGTCCATGCTGCAGTACTAGAAGATAGTTAAGCTAGTTGAAAGAGCGAGCACATTAGCATGAAATTGGAACAGGACTAATATAACCTGCTCAGAATGTATCTTGTTGTAATTATATTGCTTCCAGCATCCAGACTGTGTGATTACGAGTTACCTCGGTGCAGCACTGCACGGTGCCAGGTAGTCAGTGCTCAGTTCCCTGGTGTGGCTGCCAAATCCTCCAGGAAGGATCTCCCTGAGGAGTTGCGTTAGAACATCACAGAAACATAAGTTCCTTAAGTGAATTTCCACCTGGGCATCCCATTCTTCCTTATACAAGAAGTTACAATAGTTTAATTAACTCACTTTGGAACGTCTTTTAGTCTGCTAAACTCTGTGTTGAGACACCCAATATGTTTAATGGTAAGTGGCCAAACTAACTTAATCTGACTGTAGGAAGGGTGTTTGCCCCAGTGTAGGGATGTGTTCTAGTTTTGGCTATCAACAGCTTTATTCACATAGTCAGGGCTTAGAGGTACCTGTTGTAAAGAAAGGCAAATGAAAACTAGTTGATTTCTCAAATAATTTTGTTTCTTCAGTTTTCTTTGAGGTAAAAACTCTGTGAAGAAGGATACCCGTTTCCCATGTTTTGTGTACGTTTTATTGATTACTCTTTGTGTTTGGATGGCACAGCACTGAGTGTTGATAGAAAGGTTTATTCAAGCAACAGGTAATGAAGTGTAGAGCAGATGAAGACTTTGATAATATTTTTCTCAACAAGCTGAAAAAGAATAATTCTACACATTGCACTTGGCATTAGAATTGATGCATGTTTAACTTTGTCATTTTTAACGTATCATTCATCGACGCTTCTGTGGTTTTAGATCTGCTTTCTGGCAGCAGGATTTTAACAGGGCCGAAAAGAAAAAATATCCTTGTTATTTGGTATTAGAAACAAAAATCATTATTTTGTCATGCTAGTCATTAGCTGAGTGGGTAGCTGGAGCTTGAAATTCCTCTGTGTTCCTGTAGTAACCACAGTGCTGCACCCTCGGCGATGGTCAAAATGAAGCAGGTTGGACCTGTTGCAAGAACAGGTTTTAGCTGTGTGTAAGAAAACTGCATCCTCTTACCCCCCATTAGATTGTTTATCTAATCTATTAATATAAGATTATTTAAGTGTGCCTTTTTAGAGAGAGAGAGAGAGATGGAGTAAAAGATAACCTTGGTATGGAGAGTTGTATGACAGTGGGTTTTTTAACCTGCCTCCTAGCCTGTACTGGAGATGTCATGGGTATAAACAAACATTGGTAGTGTCTTAGTCATTTGCAAACTTGGCATAAAATCTGCAACTCTGTAGTTCAGAGTACATGAGATGTAAAACTTTGGTAGTATGACAAGTTGCTTTGTAGGAAAGTATTGCTTATGCCACGGTGCATGGTGCTGGTCTCCTATTTGTGCTAGTAATCTTGGCAACTTGTGTGCATGACGGTGTCAGGATTTGAAGGTAAGAGCCTTTACAGCTCTCGTTTGCAAGATTGTCGTTTGTGGAGATTCCCCCTACTTCTGGGGTTGAACTACATGTGTTCTGAGGAATGGTTGAAGTCGCCTGCTAGATTCTGCAGTGCATATGCGGCTAACATTGTCCTTCTGGAGAAACTGGGAGAGCAGTGAAGTGAGTTAGCTTTATGAGCTGACAGTGTTTGAAAGACTTTGAGACCAGACTTGCCAAAGTTTATGATATTTTGTCAGCCATGGCTACTGTCTGCAGCACATAAATTCATTATAATAGGAACTCTACAACTCTGGCCTTAGATCTATAGACCTTTTCCTAAGAGAAAGCAACACAGTTTTTATAGTTCAGTAGAGATGTCAGGAGGCTACGAATAGTCAAGGTGGCAAAATCTTCTTAGCTTAACTTTACATGTGTCCTGCCTGCATTGTTCTTGGTTAGACCCAACTGTTATCTGCCAAAAAACCTCCTACAGGTATATATTGAGGTATTGAACCATAACATTATTATTTGAAATTCACTGAAAGTTCATACGCTGTAAGAGTCAAAGCAAGAGACTGTTCAGCAGCAGATCTAATTAACCGTGTTGAAAGCAGACTTAATAGCTGGAATTTGTGGCATCTGCTGAGAAGCGCTTCAGATCCAAATGTTGAAATTTAATGCATGCATACTCTAAATTTAGGATCTTTGGAAACTGAAAGAATTAGAGCTTGACCAATGAAGTCCATTTATCAGAATCCCGTAGTTAAGCAGTTATGTCTGCCATTTGTAGTGCTACTTAGGTTCATTGATATCCATTGATATGACCATAAAAAAACCACAGTGACAGAAGCATAAAAGGAGTTTGAAATTGGGAGATTTCACAGTATTAAGAGTAAGGGGATTTCAAGTCTGGCGCAGAAGGACTGATTTCATCACAATGGTTGTTTTCCTGAAATTCAGGACACTTCTGTTGCTTATATTTCTCATATCTACACACTTACATGGCACTATTTATTTAATTATCTAAGGCAAAATGTAAACATATAACTCATTATGCTTTCCAGTAAAAACCAAACACATTAATTCACCTCTGGTACCAAACATCTTTGGATGAAACAGAACTCTCTCTTCATTTCTGCACAGCAACTCTTCAATATTTTAAGACAAGAACTAAGGAACAAAACAGAAGCTCCTGGAAGATATAGGTGAAATATGTTCATTGAGCAGCTCGCCAGTAGGACGAAGTGATATTCTCTTGCAAAATACTAATTTTAAAAATGCCACACTGGCATCTATTTCATCCAGCAGTGATATTACTCCTCCTTCTAATCTTTCATTGACGACAGATTTTACGTGTCTTCCCTGGCACTGACTTGGAGAGAAGCCTACTGCCTATTCATTCACAAATGCTGCACCCCGTGGGCTTGATTGCCTTTTATTCAAGAAAATGGACTCTTAAATTTTGGCTGTTTTGTGAGACCTTCTGTGATTGTAATACAGCAGCCAAAACCTGGATTGTGTAATTACACTACTGGGTGGAGCGGGTACCTGATTTTAGCGCACACATTACATTATTGTACCTAAGAGAGCTCCAAAATCAGTTCTTTGCATCCGCATGTATTGGTGTGTTCCTCATTCGAGAAACTAATTTAGCATGAAGGCATTTCTCAGATTCCAGGAATGTGAAAAGCCAAAAGATTACTTTTTCATTAAGATTTTAATTAAGAAAACACTGACGTCAGCATCAGGCGAGATTGACGTTACAAGAAGGCCATGCTCACAGTAGTGACGTGCCACAGAAGTGTAACACCAGTCAAGCAAGTAGAAAAATAGAAGTTTCATCAACTTCTTAGTCCTGAAAATGAAAGAATCGTTTTTTAACCTTGAAATGTTTAGCCTCTAGATACCATTATTCTGTGTTTGAAAATTTCTCTTCTGAAACACTAAGTTTTGGCTTGTGCCGTAAGGTAAATGGGAAGCGTTTCCCTATTTATTGTGAAAAACCTTTGCTTTGGTGAGCATTGTCCTTGTTTAGCTGAACAAACTTTTGCAGTTACAATTAATTAAACAGTTTTCAGTATTCCAGAACTACACAAAAATATTTATCTTTCTGGCTCTTTGTTCACACAGTTGTAACTCAGGAGCTTCAGGCAATTTTCATACGCATGGCAACGCTCTGCCTTCAGGATTTTACAACCGGGCCCTGAAAATTAGTTCTCTGATTCAATCTGGCAGATTGGTTTTGGCTTGAGAATCAGCATATGTTTTTAACATACGCATGTTGGCAAATCAGATTGAAGTCATAACTAAGAGGCCTGTTATCTCAATCCTACTACTGCTTTTGGGAATTAAATAAAATGGGCAAAAAAACTGACGAGGGAGGAGTCTCAGCACTCGATAGTGAAGAACCACACTGACCCCAGATAAATCTGCTTGCAGATAGCAGTGTTGGTTTTCTTTTTTTTTTTTTTTTTTCCACTTTGCCAGTATAGCTGCTGGATTGAACCATAGGAGTTACCTCTTGGGTTTTCTGCCCACAGGATCAAGGCTAATCCAAGAATAGCAGACAACCCGTTCTGGCTCTCTGCCCGTGTTTATCGCTGCCTATCACACAGCGTGCTGTTACAGGCTCATTTTTTTAATGCGTGTAGTTTGTATTCGTGTCCTGCTCCAAAATGTACCAGCGTTTAGCTTTGCAGGAGGAGCTGTCGCACACGGCAAGGGTCCCTCGGTCAGTGTCCTTGGGGTGGGTCATGGGTACTGGGTCTCCAGATGTCAGACTGGTTCAGGGGAGACCAGGACGTGCCAGCCGTTTCTGGTCCTCCCGCAAAAAAAAGGAAAAAAAAAAAAGCAGTAGTATTTAAAACAAGCACACGAAGGGACTTTTAAAGATTTTTCCACGTGAGTTGATTTTGAAGTTTGAGGCAGTTTGTGACCTGCTGTGTAACCCAGCGCAAGCACGTTTGGGCTTTTAGAAACTTAACTTGTAAAAGCGCAAACGACAGACAGACGCGAAGCATCCTTTCCGGGGGGGGCAGGCCCGAGGTGTGTTCCCACCCCACCTGCCCAGCAGGCGCAGGCACCGTTTCCTTTAAAGCAGCGGCTGCAAAGGGACTGGGCCGCAGCTGGATCTTGTCCAGAAAGCCTTTGGGGCTTGCGAAATGGAAGGCTTGCAAGCCAGGGTAGTCACCTTTTTTTTTTTTTTTTTTTTTTGTAAGAGTTGGGAAAGGCTTAACAGGTTGGGTGCGAGTGACCTGGGCAGAGCCCCCGGTCGGTGGTGGGAAGAGGCCGTGTCTCGGCGACAACGCGAGGATGCTCTTGGCCGGTCAGCGATGGGGTTTAAGACCCAGGTCCTGTGGAGGAGATCCGTAGAGTTGACCTCTGCAAGGCCGGTGGCACCAGCTGACGCGCAGAGGCGACTGGCAAGCGCTGTTTTCTGGGTCTGACGGGAGATTCAGCAAGTCAGTCCCAAGAGTTGCATCTGATCTTCTTGCAAGTGATTTAAACATACGGCTGTGTACTAACTGAGGTCAAGGCTGCAGTTAGGTCCAGAGTCATGCAAGAATAGTTCGTCTCCCAGATTGTCTGCAGTAGTTTTCAGCTGATGGAGAATTTTAGGATGTCGAGGAGCTGGGAGAAGCAAGAGGAGCACGATCGGTGGTTTCCCTTCCTCCGCGTTTCCTCCGTTGAGGTGGCTCCTCGCCGTGCCCGTCGGGGATCAAACGGCTCCGTGTGCGTCTGGCGGAGGCAGATGGAAGTCAGTCACATCCCTGACCGCATAAGTATGACCATATTGTTGTAGTTAAAACTATCGTGTGTATCTATCTGACTCTTATCATCAGCTATATACAATTTCAGCTGGCTTTAATTATTTTCTCGCTGTCTAGAAACCAAGAGTTCCTTCTGCCACAGCATGCAGATGTTACAAATATGTTTTTATAACAAGACACATGGCACATTCCAAAGCAGCACAAGTACTTGTTTTCAGCCTGAAAATGGAATCTTTTCCCTGTTGTTAAAACAAAGTTTGTGAAATGTGATTATAATAAATAAACCACAGACTTGATGGTCTTTTTTAAGATTCATAGTGAGTTCCTAATGATTACTTCATGGGTTTTTTTAGTGAGCTTCAATTTAGTTTTTACTTTGATTTGCAGTTAACTTGAAGTAAAACCTGTCTGATGCTGCACCTTATTTCTAAGTGCGGTTTGCAGACAAGGGTGGAAAAGGGGGCATTTCTGTCTGTGGTTACTAGGATTGCTAAGAAAGATCAGAGCTGCCAGTTCTAGATTTAACCTATTCTTGTACCATTTCATATTCTATAAGCAGAGGAAACTGTGAAGGCAGATTCAGTGGAGAAAGGATCCCAATAAATATAATATTACCCAGATGTTTTTCATTCCAGTAGTGTCTGACTGAAGGATAACTCGCTAAACTGTGGAAGTTAGTGTTGTGGCATATCCAAGCCAAGACCTTAGTAACTTGATAATGATCCACTAAAATTTGAGACCTCTTATCTTCTAAGATGTGAGCCAGTTATTGTTTCAAGGGAATTCAGAAGAAAACTTTCTTTTGGGGCCAGTTGGCTGTGATTAAATTTCTTCTTCCTTTTCTGTGAAGATCTGGGACTGTCTGCTTTAAAAGACGTGGCATTTGTTGAGATGATCCTTGAATCAGATCCAGCATGGTAATTCCTATCTTTTCTCTGGAAATGTGGGAGGTTTTTGAAAATTCAGTAAAATATTTTGAATCTGAAAGGACTGGCTCCTGACTTAAGCTGGTTGTGTTTTGGAGCAAAGATTGTGTGTTTTTTTTCTAAATCATAATTTCTGTTGTTATTTTATTCACGTATAATTACATACTCAGAGTTTTGTGTTGGTGGGGTTTTTTTGTTTTTTTTTTTTTCCTTGCAGCTTGAAGAGGGGTTTAGTGTTCGAGAATCCAAACTGTAAATATGCCACTGTTTTCCACATCAACATGACATGGTTTAGGTTTTGGATACTCTGTCTTGCCTCAGAGTCTCTTCCCTTCTCCAATTAATGAGACTTCACTCTGTTCTCTTTTTTGACTCTGTTACCATCCTTGGGGTTTTTCCATCTTGGTGTAAGGTTCAAACGACGCCTCTTCTAGCTACCCTCCTATATGATTCACCATTTTGTTGCAAATTAGTCTTACTCCTGCCTGTTTTTCCCTTAAAGAGTTCTGCTCATTGTATGGGGCTCTCCCAGGACCCCTAACTAGGAGCCTTGAAAAGCTATGAAAAAGCCTGCTTGGCTTACTGGGCAATCTGGCAGTCACTCCCAGTATCCCTGTTAGTCACATTACTCCCTTCTCTGTGTGCACATGTGCAATATGACTTTTAAGCTTATTTCTTTAAAAAAATACAAAAGAGAACAGGTGAGACTGAGCTATAGCTTTTTACAGCTGTTCTTAACTCGCTTTGTGTTAGTGACTTTGAGCTCTGTCGTTTTAGGGTAAAATGGGACTGAACCATAGAGGTTTGGTCCAGCATTAAACTCAAATATTAGCTCACCGCACTGCACCGAAAGCCCTTGCTCTTTTTTCAGTCCCTTGCAAAAAACCACAATGATCTCTAAAGATCTGGGATTCCTCTCTGCATGTAGCCTCGGTATATTTTCAGTAAACCAAATACAGGGGAGTTACTCGTGGCGTACCCCACTTGGACCATAAATACTCTGATATTTACACGTGTTTTGTGATGCTAAAGTTTGCTTGTGTTTAGAATGTTAGCAGGGGCTTATGGAGCAGTTGTTACAGATGAAGGGGAGAGAAAGCTGTCCAGTCAAACCATTTAGAAGACTATGGGAGAGGCTGGGTGGTCTGTTGCGTGTGTGTGTCTCGGGACCAGCTCAGGCTGCCAAGAGGGAGACAAATTTTGCTGTTGTCACCTGCTGCTGTTGGGACAGTGTTTTCTTTCCTGCTTTAGAAGAAGGAGATTCTTGTTTAGCAGAACAAGGTGTTTCTTTCTTGATGTTGCTGTCACTGTTGGCTCCCTCTTTGTTTTGCTGGAGCGAAACAGGAGGCGATGAAAAATAGCAGAGGAGGAGAAGAGAGGTGGCTGCTGGCAAAATGTCCCCTCCTCGCCTTCCTCCTCCTTTCTTCAGCCACCTTGTGGCCGGCCCCTCCTGGGGACCTCCTGGGCACGGCTGTTTCTTCTGGGAAGACCTGCTGTTTTCCTCGGAGGTAGCAGGTGTTCCTCACCTCTGGAAGTCAAGCGCCGAGTGCGTTGTCCTAGCGTTCAAAGCAGAGGAAGGATGACATGATTTTCTAACTCCTGTGGAGGTCTTTCCTCTTTTGCATACAATTAACTTCCCTCTGCCAAAAATCTCTTGGCTCCAGGGCCAGTTTGTGTGATGCCTGAGTTAACAGTGAGAGTCTGTGATCCCACAGCATCTCCTCAAGGATTGCAGCACATGATCTCTGCATGCCAGTCGTGTCCTAGGCCATTCTAATCAGATGAGCATAGTACATTTTCCAGGAAAAACTTACAACTTGCTATAAATTCTCTGCCAAGTGCTGCTGCCATCAGACTTGTCGGTTATGTCTAAATAAAACAACGTGTTTCAGTTCAAATGAGGGGAAAAAGCCCACAATAGAGTCCATTCTTTCTCAGAGCATGTCGCACCCAGCTCCAACCCAATCCCCTTGGGAAGGAAGCAGCTGTCCAATTCTAAACGGAGAAAATTTCGGAGAACCTATGGATGAAATATTGACAGCACACGACCATATCAGACATCACTGGAGTTCTTTACAAGGTGTGTAACAGATGAGCGGTGTCCATTTTACTTTCCACTGCTGTGTACTTTCCCAGTTTACATATGGCATCGCTCAAAGACAACTTCATGGCAAGAAACTCAACAAAGCCATGGTGGCATTCCTCTTCACAGAAAACAGCGAGTATGTGTCCCTTGTGAACTACTGCTGCGAGTGTGACAGATTCCCAGGGCTGGATCACTTCATGTGCAGAATTTAATGAGCTGCCAAATGCTTCTAAATGTCAGAAAGTCCAGAGGAAAATGCACAGTACAGACATGGCACAGACAGAAATCAATTCTTTAGCTTGCAGCATCTCCCAGTTAATTTTCCATGAAGGTTTCTCCCCTTCCCCTCCTCCAGTGTTTTTCAGACTGTGAAATGATCAGTGTTTCCCCAGAGGCAGACAGATGCCCAGGTTAAGGGCCACAAGGATGATAATTGCGTTTATTTTCCAGAAAAAGAGTAATTGCATTTATTTTTAATGCGATGCAGTGCCAGTGTTGGCATTTCATTCAGTTGAACTGCATCTCTCTCTGCTCAGATCGTGCGATAATACAGCTTATCTGATGTAGTGTCAGTAAGCAAAATAAAACAGAGCTGTTCCCGTGAGCATGCCCACGCGGACGGTATGAAAGGAAATAGTTGGATAAAAGAAGAGTATGTGTGTCGGGGGGGGGAATAGACAGCCCATCCTCAAGCTAGAAATTTTCAAGAGAGGTAATGCTTCTGCAGCAAAATAGAAATTAAAGTCATTGTAGTCATTCCTGATAGAATAATGATTTATCCAACTTGCACAGCAGTGCAAGTGGTGGGGTTGGGATGAATTAGGATAGCAGGACGAGGAAGACATCCTTCCTGACATTTCTTTTTGCAATCCAAAGTCTGTTCTCCTTTGGGCACAGGGTAACTAGGCAGTCTGTTGAGCTGTGAGTTTTAAAGCCTTTGGAAAAATCTGTTGAGACTAAAAAAAATAAACAAACAACAAAAAAATCTTTCTCCTTTCTATTCATCTGAAACCAGGTTTTCCACGTTCAAGGTCTGTTTGTGCCTGGAAGCCATTTATAAACCTGGCACATGTGAATTTTTTTACAGAATGGAAATTTCTTCATGATAGGTGTTAGTTCTGGTGCAGACTCAATGGTATTTTCTGTTGGCTGACCAGAGCCTCTCGCTGCCTAGTGCAGTCTGTAACGGTCACCGAGGTTTGGCTCCTTACCGGGGCAGATGATCAGGACTGTGCTGGATCAACGTCGTTCCCTTTCCGGCAGTGTTCCCATCATGAACGTGTCAGGGAAGCTGCAGTGTGGCCTAAATAGCTTATCTACCACAAACGGTGGTAGATATAATCACTTGTAAGATTAGTTTTTCCATTGCTCCCGAGGCGTTCGCCCCATCTAGCTTTGAGTATTTAATTCTGGAGCTTGTAGCCCACCTCTGGCCTCGCCATGCCTCGGGAGCTTTGAACTCTGTCCTAGAGGCTCTGCTGAGTACCTAGAAAGTCTAGAGAGTGAATTCCGGCTCCTCCCTTAAGTGCCTGAATTTTAAAAAGCGCAAATGCCTCTCCCAGATGCCTGTTGTGGATTGCTGCTCTTCCCTTGGGGAAGTCGGTCAACTCCAGGTGGGCTGCGCTGGAGGGGTTCATCCCATCCCATGTGTCTGGGACAAGTTAGAAAGCCTGAACGGGTTGGGGAGTTCAAGCTGGACTTCCAGAAGGTCTTTCAACTGATGAGCTACTGAGTAATTTTCAAAGCGATGAATGTAGTAGCAGCCCTGATGTTTTGATTGTTTGGCATGGAAGTAAACTGGGAAAAGCAGTAAGTAGGTGTCCTGTTAAAAACACCCTTGTGTTGGCAATCCAGGATCGATCAGGTGCTTTAAAGGACCTCCGATTTTGTAGGTGCTGCTTTGTTACTCAGAAGGAGAGAAGGAGCAGAGAGAAAAACCGCGCACATTTGTAAAGAAATAACGGCAGTGTTTTGGAGCGCACTTTGCAACCGGCAAAATGGAAACAGATGGCACAGATTTTACAGAGTGGAGTTATTCCACCCTGAAGGATGTTCAAAGTCATACAAAGGGAGTTCTGCTTGCAAATCCCATTATTGATAAATGGTTTTTAACGGGATTGGTGCTGCTTACTCTTACTGTGCTTGCATATATGTGCACACGTATACATGCACAGCTTTGAAAGTGCCTTTCGTGGGTTCAGGTCCTTTCATTAATGCCAAAATCAATTTGTATTTTCTGGTATGTATCTTTTTTTCTCTGAACTTTGTAAAGGAATTGGTACCTTCTCCCCTCGGTTATTTTCCTTTGAATGCTTACATGAAAAGGGCTTTTTTTTTTTCAGCATTAATAAATTCGTTACCGGAAATAGGAAAGGTGTTTTCAATTACAGCTGGCACTTCTGAGCCTTCCACCAGGGTGGCAGGTATCCTTGGGGAAAAACCAAGCAAATAATAGATCGGTCTGGCTGGATCTTGAGAGGATGGATGAGATATGTTGCGTATGAGAGTATTATGGTACCCATATATTATTGTGTAATCTCAGGACTGGGTTCATTCATATAGCAGGAGTAAAGGGGACCGCTTCATAAGCTAGTCCGTGCCTGTTGCTATTGTTGTTACCTTATTTATATTCCTTCATTTCCTTGCAACCCTTTGTATCAATTAAAACCTCGCTGTGTTGGGTGCTGTACAAATTAGGAACAGATAGATTGCTTTTCCACAAATTGCTTACAATTTAAGTAATGTTGTACATTTATTCTTGCACAGAGATGTCTGTACGTTAGTCGTTACCTTTTTGATTCTGCTCGTTCCTCCCTAGCAGAACAGTTCCCATTAAAACATAGCTGCGCCAGTTCTGCTGGGGGCCAGGGGGCCAGTTGTGCAAAAATGGAGGCCTGAGCTCTGCGTGTAAGAAATGTAGGATGTGAAAAGCTATCGGGTACTGATAATGTAACGTAAGGATCAATGGAGATAGTGCTGAATTAGCCTGGTTTAATTGAAGTTTCAAGCAATCAAGAATATTTTCAGTGTTACTAAGTGGGCGGTGGAGCAGCCTGTACATACGGATTATTTAGAACAACGGACACAATTATTGTACAAGCTGCACCCATGAGACGAGAGCCCTTCTGGTCCAAAACAAAGCGTTGGCCCCTTGAGCTAGGGGTGCCTGACCTATAGCTAATGGTAGAAATAGGTCCCTTATATTCAGTCTGGCCCTATTTCCCACAGGGCAAAATCTATTTCGCGAAACCAGCGTGTCCCGACGTGACCCCCTGTGGGGTAAGAAGCAGTCCAGATAACCAAGGCTGAGCAGTTCCAGTTCCTTCCACCTGCTGTGACCTGCCAGCCTTGCTGAGCACAGGGACAGAGTTTGCCCCTGCAGGTGGGTTTTACCTGTGCCAGCCTCCCACGAGCACGCCCGGGAAGCGATGAAGCGCGCTTTCGCGTCGCGGTACAGGATAGCAGGCCAATGTTAACCACGATGGATTTTTTTTTCCGTGTTTGCACAGACCCTTCATGCTTCTGCCACCGCTGATGGAGTGGATGAGAGTGGCTATCACCTACGCTGAGCACCGGCGCAGCTTAACCGTGGACAGTGATGATATCAGACAGACAGCCAGACTGCTCTTACCTGGACTGGACTGCGAGCCCCGGCAGCTAAAGTATGTGGACTAAGCTTTATAAGCAGCTAAAGTAATTTTAACTTCCTACAATATTCTTCTCGCTGTGTTTCATGGGAGCCAGGTCTCAAAGTACTATACAGGCGATACGTGTTTAACCTTTTAGTACTCCAAGAGATAAAGAAACTTTGGCCGAACACTGCAGCTGGGTTAGAAAGACTTTGTCTTGCCAAAAGTTACGTAGGAAGAGTGAGACAGAGAAGGATTGAAATACAAGTATTTGGTTTTTTTATGCCTTAGCCTTAATGACGAGATTATTCTTTTGCATTTTGAGATACCTTGATGAAAAGTATCAGTACCTTTTAAAATCTTCCCCTCGTGTATATGTTGAATAGGGATTTGGAATTAGCTTGGTTCATTAGCACATCATAGGTATTTTATTCAGGTTCGTAGTCCTTTAAGTTGCTGTCATTAGCACTGGTTTTGTTATCGGGGTTACATCTTGAGCTTTAATATAAGGTAAATTCTTGTTGCTTGAGTGAATTTTGTCCCCCATATACCTTTGGGTTAAATGAGCGGGCGGGACACATTAATAACAATAAATAATACTTTTATCTTGCTCTTAAGTGATTGTATGATCACCTGAAAAGATAAAAATACAGCATTACTCTTAGAATTATTTTTCATGAACAACAAAAGCAACAAGAGGCTTTTAATCAGGAGTCCTGGATCTGGATTTGTTGCTTTTTACCTTTTCCTTCTGGCAGTCAGAAAGGCTCTTGCTTTTTGCAACATCTCTGTCTCCCCATTTGTGAATTGAAGGGTAGTACTTATTCCCCACAAAACCCAACGCAAAGCTAAATTACTCGGCCAGTACGGTGGTGCAATTAGATGACTGAATGTTTTGTTGGCCGCAGCTGCCTCCTAGTCTTATTCTCAGCTCTCGGTTCCTGCCGTTCTCCTGAGACCTGGTACCTGAGCGGCGGAGAGTGCTGCCAGTCTTTTTGAAAACTAAGTTAAACAGGTGATCCTCAGCAGTTATTTAAACTCCTTGGCTTCAGACCAGGAGGGAGCAGCTGAACTTGGACTCAGCGTCCGCAAAGCAGCAGTTGTACGTTTAGTCCTGGAACCCTTTTCTTGTCCCTTTTCTCTGCCAGCGTACGTGTGCTCTGTGTCAAAGCACACGCTACTCTGGCTTGCGTGGGGATGGTAGGTGCTAGTGTAGCTTAATATGGCTAAACTAATTTTACATATGTGCCTAATGCTTGCCAAAACCTTTGAAAGTCTTTGATGAACAGTACCGCAGAAGACTAAACTAATCCCAAGTACTTCCAGTCAGTTTCATGGTTTTTCTTTCAGTCTCTCCTTTAGAAAGACTTTTGATTTCAAAACTGAATCCAAACCTTCTGCTTCAAAGGCATCCCACCCTATCTCTGCACTGGTTTTTTGTGCGCATTAACGCACAAAGCACAGGTAGTCCTTTCCTTTATAGATCCTATACCTTAAAAAAAACAACCAAGAAAAAGAGGGCAGGGATTTGGGTGTTTGATTTTCCTGCTGATGTGAGCTAGAAGGAAACACTTAGAGACAGCCTTTGGGAAAGTGGAGCTCACCTCAGGCACTTCAAACTGAAGCCATAACGATACAGCTATGAAATGAAGGTCCCAATAACAATCCAGGAGGTCCAAAATAATGTAGACAATCAATAAAAATGAGAAGCGGGTATAAAGGGCCTCAGCCACACTACGTGGGATAATGCAGTTGCTGGATTGTTAAGGGTCAGCAGTACTGGCCCAGGGAAGGAGTATGTTGGAGGTTTCTGTACAGTTTGTTGTTATTACAGAAAGCATGGCAATTCTGTAAGAAAGCCGAGATCCTTTCTCACCTTTTACCTCACCGAAGTGTTCCTCCACAGGGACGTATGCAGTGCGCGTTCCCTGCAGGTGAAACAACCTCTGCTTTAAAGTAACACGCATCATCTCTGTAGTAGAGGACAAAAATCAAAGTTAAGCTTGGCCAGGTCTTTGTTCTGAACTGTCTTGCCTGAGTTTTATTTTCAGGGGTTTAAGGATGTTCCGTGATGTGTGGTATGAGAGAAAGAGCAGTCTTTTTGCTGCATGAAAGATTGAAACTAACAGAAAAAAACCATGAGGAGAGAGCAGTGCCTTGTTTCCAGTGCCCATTATATGATCCTTTAAAGCAGTCATTTGTATCTCCCCATTGCAGCACATTTAGGGGAAAAGGAAATCTTGCAACTGAAGCCAACTTTATCCCTGGCTTGCTGTGTGACTATAGGCAAATTGCAACTGCTTTTCCTCATGATGCACAGGCTAAAAGTCATATAATGATAGTTCCTTGCAGTGGTGATGCATCAGGTAGGGTATGTTGAAATCCCTGAAGGAGAAGTTGCGCAGAAGAACAAAGTATAATTAGTATAACCTGAAATTCAGACCTCTAATATCTGTTCTCTGACATGGACTGCTTGGGCAGTATACTCTTCCACAACAAGTGGTTGTGTCTTAGTGGATGAAGCCTTCTAATAGGATGCTCTCAGTTTATGTTTGCCAGACGATTTAGAAACATCATCAGTACTCACCTGTTACTGGTTAAATGATAATGTAAGTGGGGAAATGCTAGACTGCAGAGAACTATGTTTCTTTTCCACCTACTTAAATATAAATGCTGGGATTTCAATACTAAGTTATTATCACACACTGCTTTTTAAAAATATTTTTTCCTCACTGCAGGCCAAACTTACATCCCTCACTACCAGTAGTTACAGTAGCAGTTACTGCTTAAGAAACCCAAAGAGCTCAGCAGGCTCCTGCTCCCTCTTCAAGCTATCCCTTCCCAAACCAGTCCCTCAGCCCCATCCCTTTCCCTGCTCTCTGGGCTCTGTCCCCCCGCCCTCGATGTCTCTCAGTCCACCTTCAGTTCTCCAGTTTATCCCCTGGGCACAGCTCGGCGTCCGTGGGAGCCGCTCTCTGGGCGACTGCAGGAGCGCTGGCTTTACTGGAGGAAGCGTGCGAGAGTTTGCCTCTCTTCTCCACGAGGTAACAACTCGCACGTGGAAAACCTGCTGTGGTTACAGCTGCTGTGCAGCGGTCGTGCGTCCGCGAGCTCTTTCCCTCCAGCTCCGATAGGATGCTCCGACTTTTATCGCGCTCTAAAAGAAAAAGCTACTTTGCAGCTATCGTAGCAGAGCCTGCTGTCAAGCTACCGCTACAGAACAGCAAACGTACAGTGACTTTGGCACGGGCTGAGCCTGCAGGTCCCCCAGGAGTAAAGCTCACAAATTATAACTTCAAATTCTTGTGCCTGGACTGGCCTCCTGGCAGCTCTGCACCAAGAACTGCCGTCCACCGTTTTGCTGGCTCTCTCTGACAGCTCGGGGCGACTGTTCGGTTTTGCTGTTCGCTCTGCGGGGCCCGTCGGTGAATTGTCCCCCCCCCCCCCCTTGCTCCAACAAGTGCCTGTAAATAGCACTGGGTGGAATCATGCCTGTTAGCAAAACAAACGATGCGCAAAGACAGGTGCCATCCCTTCAAAAGCTTTTATTTTCTGAGGTTTACTGGATTTCAAGTGACGTCATTTTATTTCACTTTTTTGCGTGGGATTCTTCTTCTCGTTATCGCTATACAAAGTCATTGCGTCATATTTTACATAATTCTGTAGCATCATGATACTGTAGCAATTACCTTAGTAGAACAAGATTACTAATTTACTAGCCTAGCTCTAGGATTTATATAGGTCTAGCATTAACCCTTTTACCTTACTGTCCCCTTGAGCTCCGTACTGTACGTGTCCTGACCTAGTACCTGGGTGCTTCAGAGATCCCGTCTGTTGATGTACTCATCTGCCTCGCAGACACGTTTTACTTGCAGATGTATCCCCAAAGAGCTAGGGGCTCCCAAAGTGTCGTTTTCCTTCCTCGCCGACTGTTCCCCAAATCGTACCCCGATGTAGTTCCTTTCTGAAAGCAGCTGCGGTGAGATGCTGGTTTCCCCTGTACGATGTGACCGGTCACCAGGCTGCGGAGGGATCTTTGTTAACTCAGCGTATTGTTCATACCATCTGCTCACCATTTGTCATCCACCATCGGGGCAAGTTCCGAAGCTTTAAAAAATGACCAGCTGAATTAAAACTTGACTAAGGTTCATCTTGAGCCTTCTACGTGAAGCGAGGAGCGTTTTACTTCTCTGGCAGGCCGTACGAAGTTTCCAGAAGAGGTTACCCTTGCTGAAAGAATCTCATTTTTCAAAGGAACTTGGCAGGCTGATATCTCGCTCACTGAGAGTTTGCACAAGAGCCTCTGTGGAAAACCAGACGACTAGTAGAGAAGGCATTCACCCTGAAATAACATCAAAGGGCTGACCATATCAATACCCAGCTGAGATAGGAAACACCTCCAATTTGGCAATGTTTCTTCAGTGCAGGAGGTACGCTTCAGGTCTGGAATTCAGAAGTCTCTGAGCAGATAACCAGAGGATTTACAGTAATCCCCGGACTCCTTCCAAATGAGATAAAGGTCATTCGATAGTCATCTAAAGGATAAGGATTTAATAGACCCTCACAGAAATGTTAACACACTTCCTTTTATTGAGGCATTGGAAAAGAGTTGAGAATGTTCCACTACCTAAATTTGATTTTGATTTCATATTTTTTTTATTTTTTTTTTCCCCCCAAGAAAATAATAAGGATCATTATCTTCCTTCAGAAATGCCTTTTATTTCAGAATAATAACTAGTCTGGTAGACAGACAGCATAACTGTTTCATCCTAGAACTACACTGATATTTTATTAGATAACACTTTCTCTCCACCTCTTTCTCCTCCTTGCAGTACGTTTTGGTGTATGTTTGACGGACTATCCTATAACAAGCAAGAAAATACTAATATGATACCCAACATCTATACAGCTAATTATTTAAAACAACTGGGTTTTGGCGGGGTGTTTTCTAAGAAGCAGAACTAAGGAAACCTGGTTGCTGCCCATTTGCAGCCTGTGACACCGGTCCGGCCCCAGTAACCCCAGTTGCTCGGTGCCCGTTACGGTACGGGGATGTTCCCGCGTCCCCTGCCCGTTCTGCTGGGTACGATGTAGCAGGAGCGGTGCTGGTCCAGCGCTACCCTTCTAGTGAGGGCCGGGCTGGAAGCTGCCACTCTTGGCAAGGAGTAAGGATTTCTTCCTGCCTTTCCCTTGGAGGAGGGCACGGATGAGGTTTCTCTACTTGGACACCTTTTTAAATTTTTTTTTTTTTTTTGAAGTGTTTACATGAACTTACTGTGTTTCTCTGAGAACTAAAACTTCTATCTCCAGTATGAGTGAAGTTAGCCAGATTTTTCAGAAATGATTATGCAGCGGGGAAGGTATATGATAGGTAAAACCATGAAAATTTGTAAGCTTGATTTCTGTAGGGGACAAGGCTAAAAAAAGAAAGAAAAAAAAAAAAATCTGAGAAATTATTTTGTCTTTCACAGACCTGAATGCTGCTTTAGTTCCTTCCGGAGGCTGGATGCTAAGGCTGCTACTGAAAAATTCCAGCAGGATCTGGGTTTCCGAATGCTAAACTGTGGAAGGACAGATCTGATCAACCAAGCAATCGATGCACTGGGACCTGACGGGGTTAACACCATGGATGACCAGGTATGCCGTATAACCACACACACACAAATTCTTTGCATGAACAAATCGCGTATTCCTTTCCACGTGGCAAATCAATACACGAGGTCCTGTTAGTTGCCTCTCCAGGGCTTTTCTAATTCTAGCTTGTGTTTTAGTCTGAAAATGCATCCCTTAAAAAAACCAAGAAAATACCCCCCCCAAAAGCCAGTCAAAGCCTAGAGTGAATTGTTTCTTTATCAGCTGGAATGCAGGTCTGTTCCTTGGATGGTCTGTCTCGGACACTGATGGAAGACAGGTTAATACGCTGGCTGCGAATGGAAACTCTGATGTTGTCTTAATGCTAAGACCATGTCAAAACACAGTGGGTTTTGCCAGTGACACTCTCTTCTGGTTCAACAGCCCAAATCCAGTCCGGGTCAGTGATGAGTGACCGAAAGGTGTTACTGGCTGATGGCTTTCAGGTGTGAAGTGAGTGACACGCTCTCAGTACCGGCTGGCATATAAGAAACAGGACCGAGAACCCCAGTGGCATTGGTATCACTCAGTATTAGCTTTGTTGAAAGTCCATCATGCTGACGTGCCTATTTTTTCATTTTCACCTGTTCCTTGCTCAGCTACATTGAACCGTAGGGATTTGTTAGTCTGGGGAGTCTTTGGCTGCTTCTGCTTGTGCTGTCAGTCCCGTCAGTAACAGCAGTCTGTTCTCTGGGGCATCATTCAATGCATGGAATTAGCTTTTAATTTAAAAAAAAACCAAAAAAAACAACAAAACCAATCCCTCCCCCAAATCAACACTCGTTATAGCTGTCACAGCAATGAGAATGTGCTGTCGTGTCTCAGAAACAATAGGATGTTTAGCAGTAGGACGGATTTACGTTCAAGTAGAGAGGTTTTCTCGTAGACAGCGTTTTACTGCAGTAGCATTTCAGACCAAATTCTGAAACTGGCACGTCTTCCATGGTACTTTCCACCCTCCTGCAATTTTAAAGGAAGTGTGAATGTGTACACAAATACAAGCAGAAACTACTCCTGCACAAGCTTATATCTAGGTGCGTAGTTGCCCTATTTACGTATTCAATACAAGAAGCTCTGTGGTCACAGAGGTGGGTTATCACATCATAGCTGTCCTTGATATTGACTTTATTAAAGTGACAGAGGCGGCAGATTTATATTAGGAAGGTCTGTCACTTACTTCCTGTATTATTATTTTTTAAAATAAGTTTTTGCAGTTTCTGTTTATGTAGCCCCTGAGGCCTTTTGTTCTCTCACAGCAGATTATTTTGCATTGTAAACCTTACTATCCTAACACCAAAGACGCTGGCGCCAAGACCATCGCTTCTCACTGCGGGGTGTTTTTTACCTCTCTTCAGCCAGCCAGCAAACTGGGAGCTGTTTGGCTTTTGTGTGCATAAAGACCCTGCGTTCTGTAGGCAACCCACTGGAAAGTTTGAGGAGTTTCTGCTGTCACTTATGGTCTCACTGTCACCCTATTGATGTCATCCTCTAGCCAGTCCTACTGGGAACAGGGGGATTGCAGCGTGCCGGCAGCTCCGTCTTCTTTGCAGAACGCCGCTCCCATGTCTCAAAGCAGTGTTCTGGCACTGACCGAGTTGGGCAAGACAGGCTCCCTCCGGAGACATTGTTGCTCCGAAATTCTCCGCTTAAGTGATTCTGGAGCAAATCATTTCTGCAACCAAGCAAGTGTCCTCCACTGCACTACCAATCCCAGACAGAGTTAAATCCAAAGTCCAGCAGTGAACTCTGCCGTAGCTGGAATATGAAACCAAATCTGAACTTTGCAAATAGCTGCTTTTGCCCTTCCTCTGAAGGAATAAGCCAAAGCCAGATGCCCAAACTTGGGAAAAGTGGCTTAGGCATGGCAACAGAAAGTGGGTCTGTGTGTCCTGCCGTAAACTAGAACATTTAACACTGGCACCTGGTAAGCTCAATTCATCTATCCGAATTTCTTTTGCTCATGATGAGTCTTCTTAAGGCACCTCTGAGGCATGGCAAATAGATGTGACCATCTCTCACCTGACAGGTACCGCCAAAGGTTTGCGCAAATCCTACGACAGACAGAACTCTTGGACTAATTTAACATATAGGCTTTAGCTCCAGGTTCAGATGTTGATCGCTCCCAGAACGTGAGCGTGTCCAACGCTGAGGTGTGCGTTCAGACCCACTTCTATGTGTATGTGTATGGAGATATTTTTAGAGAGGGAGAGAATTCAGAACGTATCTTCAGAAACCTGAGTTTGGAGCAGGACCCTGTATTCGCTTCCAGTGGGGACCAAGCAGCACTCTGGTTTCACAGGATTTGAGGTGTTTAGGAAAACAATCTCTTCTTTCCTTTGCATGCTGAGGAACAGGCAGGGAATGCAAAACCGATATTAAAAAGAAGGAAAAAAAAAAAAAAAGGAAAGGTAAGTCTATAAAACCTGGTAGTCGTAGAACCCTGACTGTGGCAGTAAATGTGGGCTTGTGCCTGCAGACCCAAGTTTTGAATTCTCAGTTAAGTTTACTTGTCTATAAGGAAAATGGATCCTCCCAAGCCCATCAAAAGCCAACCCCCCCCCCATCAAAACATCTTTGCAAATGTAACTGCCTCAAATGCAGGAAGCTGGGAATTGCGGCTGTTTTGAAAAGAAGCCTTTGCAGATACAAGACAGAACTCCTCGGTGTGAGGTGTAGTTCTATCATATGGTCCAGGTCCATCTCTAAAGATGAAGCCGTATTATTACACAACGAGCAGCAGAGATGCTGCCTGTGAAAAACTGAAATGCTCGCAATAATTAAGGGGGGGGAGCCGTAGGATGTGAGCTGGCGTGGATTTTACTAGGCCATTTCCTTTCTGTCCTTGGCTACTTCTGGAATGAACTCCACAAGTAAGGCTCATTTCTCTCATAATTCATCTCTGAGCCGTCATGGTTTGCTGGTTAAGTGGAGAGAGAGAGATTTATGGGATTGAAATGCTGAAATATTGTGGCAAATAGGATTTTAGCAATGGGGATAAGTTGCCAAATAAATTTATCTTGTGTATTTTGTGTTGTTTTCTGCTTTCGGTTCATCTGGCTACAAATGATCCAAGAAATGGTATTTCTTTTTTGGCAGCCTTGAGAAGGCTCAAGAATTGTGGACAATACGCGGCTGGGATCGTCAGTGATCCCTTTTGTATTCTTGCAGTCTTGTCCCCTGATGTTTTGTCCGCATCGCTTTCCAATACCAGTGCATTCTGCCCACTCTGCATAAAACCCAAAATGTTTTGAATGTATACATATGCTGTCCCTACGCACGTGCACACACGCTCTTCTGTACGTTAAGATTCAAACTCACTGTGTCTGTGACAGCTTCACTGTCGATAGATATAGAAAGATAACCTTTTTTTTTTTTTTCTTTTTCTTTCTCCTGAAGGGTATGACCCCACTGATGTATGCCTGTGCTGCTGGAGATGAAGCCATGGTCCAAATGCTTATAGATGCTGGAGCAAATTTAGATATACCAGTGAGTAATAGAGGACCCTCTCCCCATAATTATTCATCTGTAAACTAACAAGAGCAGTTATGAAATCTCTCCTAGCAACTGAAGGCTTCATTTCTGGAAGCTTCTGAGCAAGCCATTTCTTTCAGAAATCATTGCTTCAGGGATTTGGGAGGGGGAAGAAAACCTTCAAAACCTCTTGGAGCACTCAGTGGCTCCAATTATGATTGGCATTGGCGAGTCTAATGGGCACACTGGGGGTAAAAGGGCCTCGCTCCTGAAAGAGCTGCCACTAGGAGAAACCAATAAGCCCATTAAAAAGGCCCAGGGGACTGGACAGAGTGACTAGTGCTGGCAGTGTTCTCTAAATGGCGTAAGTTACCATTCCCTGGGGTTGTCATTTACAAAGAAAAAAAGCCAGTTATGTACCAGTCTAGAGGTTACGGCAGACAGATACTGCGATGGTTAATAACTACCTGGTTCCTTTCTCCCAGGTTCCCAGTACCTCTCCACGATACCCTTCAGTCCACCCCGACAGCCGGCACTGGACCGCTCTCACCTTTGCTGTGTTGCACGGGCACATCTCTGTCGTTCAGGTGAGCAGAGGAAATCCCCCGGTCGGGAATCTTTACAGGAGACGCAGAGGGCCTGAAGTGCAGCGCTGGGAGCCGAGGCTGTCGGGCTTCCTGAGCACGGGTCCGTCACGGGCTCCACGTGCAGCTTGGTGGAAGCCTTCTAAAAACCAGTGAAAAATTGCACGCTTTGGAAATGAGAAGGCAACTGGTGCTTTTCTCAGGGAACTGTGAGTCGATGATGTAATTCCTAGCACGGCCTTGATAACAAAACACAGTATGTTTCCTTATTTTTCTTTGGTTGCAATATTGGTCCAAGGCTTGCCACTTCCAGAACAACGCTGCACAATAATTTCTTTGGTATGAGATAAACTAGAGCTTCATGCGGAATGGTTACAGGTAGACTTGCTTGATCAGGATGCTTTCTGACATTAGATGTTAAAAGGTTTATAAATTTACATGTGCAAAAATTCAGTGTATGCTGATTTCTGCTCTAATGGCAGCAAATGATCTGTAACTTCCTGTATAATCCTGGAGAATTGCATGAACAGGACTTAAGCTGTCGTGGGAGTTGAGCCTCTCACAGCCTCTCCGCTCCCTTTTCTGGGGAATTAACGCAGAGGGTAGCGGAATGGGGTGGAGTCCTGGAAATCCTACCTGAACTTCAAGAGGAATTCAAAACTGATGACAGGAGATAGTCAATTGCTGGTGAATTTAATTTACCTTCTGCTCAAGCGGGGGGAAGAAAAAAGATGTAAGCAAATGGAAGCTGCACACACTCATTTTTTTTGTTTGTGTACATTTGTAAGTAATTACGAAGATTAGATTCCACCTGGCAAATTGCCAGGGCAGCCTTTGGTATTACAAAGGTTGGACAGCCTTAATTTACATGTGAGCTAAGAGCGTGATTCTCTCAGGAAATGTAGCCAAGTATATCAGAGCTCCTGTTGGAGCTCCCACGTTTGTTTCCTTTATTTTGGTTAAAACTTCTAAACGTTACATAATTTTTTTTTTTTTTTCATTCGGCAACTATTAATAAAAGGGTAGATGTCAGCTTCTCCTGAAATCGGTGTATAAAATTGCCTTTCCAGTTAAGGTCTACCGTGCAATATTTGCGTGGAATAGCTGGCATCTCAAGAGAGAAACAAAACGGCAGTTCTGCTCTGCAAAAAGCTTTATAGTAAAACTGTGAAGGTATGTGCTGTTTGTGCCAAGGTCATCGCTAACTGGGGATGGCTGAAACTTAAATTGCGACCGTGTTAGAGGATCCAGCCAGCTGGACTCCTACGTGCCGGGGAAGAACCTCCGGGGCTGGCAGCACCTACGAGCGGCGCCCTGGGTGCCCCGACGCCGTCTGCCAGCCCTCGCTGGCCCTGAAAGGTCCCCATCGTCCTGTAACCTTCTCCCCTTCATCCGGGAGGGGGGCAGTTTCCCACGCGAGCAGGTCGGTGCCTTCAGTGAAAGCAGGGTTCTGCGTGCAGCAAATCCCCTGAGCTGCCAGGGGCTCCTTACGCCGGCTCCACGGGGCCAGAGAGACCAAGAGGTATGTTTGGCCTCCAGGGCTAATTCCCTGCAGGAACCCCGTTTCCTGAGCACAGCGTGAAACTGAATGAGACGGACTTCCTGCGCTGAAGAGAAGCTCTGAGGGCAGAGCTCTTTGGAGTTGGGAAATTACAATTGCGAAACAACATTCGTAAAGGAGAATGGGAAAAAAAAAAAAAAAAGGTGATGCTCTCCAAGCCACCGGTTGAGCACCTTTCCAGCATAAAGTCAATGTTGAAAGCACAGTAAAGCAAAAGACAATAAGAAAACTCTTAATTGACATTCACGTGGAGACTTTAGCCCTCGGCTGAGCGAGGGAATGCAAGAGAAATTTGCCCTGTAATATATATTTTGCTTTAGCCTTTGAGATGGTCCCTTTGTGTGCATGCGCTCTTCACTATGAATCTACTGGTTTTCCTTTTGAACACACAGCCTCTTCTGTTTTGTCGTTCTGAATTGCTGTTTTCTCAACTCTTCGTCTTTCGTGTGTCTGTTGCAGCTGCTCTTGGATGCTGGTGCCCACGTTGAGGGCTCTGCCGTTAACAGCGGAGAAGACAACTACGCCGAGACCCCTCTTCAGCTGGCTTCAGCAGCAGGTAGGCTCAGCGCAGCCCCAGCACGCTCCTGCTACCACAGAATAACGACAACTAATCCACGCGGGGCTCCCGTGTCTGTAAAACGCGTTAGGAGTGGCTTTGCACCGCATTCTAAGGTACCGTAAAGATAGCAAATGGGTAGCGCAGTGAGCTGGCTACTAAAAAGTTGGCAGTTTTTTCATTTCTAAAACACTAGTAGGATCCCTGTCTGGGTTGGCAGTGACTAACTGCTGTTGTCATGTGGCAGGAGCTTGACAGGCACTAAACGAGTGTCTGCTTTTGCAACCAGCCCCAACACTTACCTCCTGCCAGCGGCCTCTGTAGTAAAGCTGACCGAAACAACTCCTTTGCGCGGGGCACTGTCAAGGAACATAAACCAGCTACTGTCTAGTCTAGGCATGTCTTGGATCTAAATAACTTCCAGATGCAAAAATTAACAAGTTTAAATTCGGCCTGGGGAAAAATAGCGGCTATATAAAGAAATTTGCTTTATTAATTTATTAAATACAAGTAAAATTCTGCATTTCTTCTACCTAACTGTCAGGAGTTGAGCAGTTCTGTGAACCAGTCTGTGCTAGCCTAAAAGCACCTGTGATTTTTCAACACTCCTCACCTCGAACTGTTTTTACTTTTTTTTCCTTCATTTCTTTCTGCTTCATTTTTGTGTGTTTATGAGGACGAGTCTCTGGCTCGCTCTGCACCAGGCTTTACTGAAAGGATAAAAAACCGGCCTCCTCCCCTCTCAATGACAGATACTCATTGTGCTGGCTCTCTTGCCACCACTCACTACTACATCTAATGAAAACGGTGGAAAGGAGGCCCGGCTGAACGTGGACTGCACCGACATACTTGGCTGCAGGGTGGTTTTATGAAGCTGTGGCCAGCAAGCGCCGCGGAGAGCAGCTCCCGTCCGGCCTTCCCTGTTATCCACCAACCGAACAGCCGAGGCTCTGATCCCAGTTAAACTGGTTGCCTACATCTCTGCTGGCGCGTATCGAGAGCGCCAGACCAGTTTAATTCTCTTTTCATTCTGCCTCGAGCTAGTTGTGTGTTATTAGGTAATTTAGGTGCTTTGTGACTCAGTTTCTCTCTCCGAGACGTTACAAAGACAAAGCCTAACGCGTGCTTGCAGGATGCTCTGAAAGCCTTAGCTGGTAGCATCAAAGTTGCTGGTACAGTCTGTCTGTTACCAGTCCCGTGTTATGTGCTTTCAACGAGGCAATAGACATGGAATCTTCATTATGTTTTTGTTATTTTTTACCTAGGGAACTACGAGTTGGTCAGCTTATTGCTAAGCAGGGGCGCTGATCCACTCCTGAGCATGCTGGAAGTCAACGGTATGTCTTCGTCGCTTCATGAAGATATGAATTGCTTCAGTCACTCGGCTGCACATGGGCACAGGTAAAGCTCCGTCCGTGTTCGGAACAGGGTTTTCCTGCCTAAGGCTAACACTGCAGGTATTCCTGTGTGCCTTTATATTACATGTCTTATACCCAAATCCTTGGGTGTGCAGTTCAGAAGATGGTGTTAAGACTCCCCTGATCGCAACCATTTTTTAGTGCAGCACGGTTTCTCAGACTGTTCTGATTCTGACGTAGGTAGTGCCTTTTGAGCATTTAAACTGGTAGCTGCTCTCTGTTATATCCCTTTGAGAAAAAATTATGCAAGGCTTTAATTATTCAGCAGCTATAACTTTGATAAAAGGGGATTATATTTTAGTCAAAAGCACAAAATACAACAGAAAGGTCTGTCTTTGCTTTTTCTTACTCTCTCACTTGCTGGCCTAGTTCTGCAGCACCGAGAGCGAGTAGGAGCTGGTTCCAGGCCATACGTGAGCAGACTAAGTCCCACCTAGCAGTAGGTTATGAGATTGTGGTTCATGTTCTGAGACAGAATCTAATGCCATTAAAGTGGCAAAAATAATCTGCAGCAGAATTTGCTTGACTGCATCTCTGGTTTTTGGATGGCCGACCAAGAGAATCAGTCATTAAAATGCTGAAGAGCCAGCCTGGGCTCTCCAAGCCTGTTTTCAGGGTAGTTATTTAGAAAGAAGACATTACTTACAAACTCATCCAGAAATCCTTCTGTTCCCAGAACAACATGTTAGTGTAACAAGCCAATTAAAACAGCCCTGAAACCGCCCATGTAGATGGGCTGAGAGATACCCACAGGGTCGTGCAGCTGGCCCCTCTAGGAGTACGTTAACTAGCAGCTACCTTGCTTGAACACAGCTGTGCTTTACAGTGGTGCCAAAACTGCACCTCCGGGTACATCGCACATCTGGATACACCAGGGAAAACATCCCGAGCTCAAATGAGGCCCAAGCTCTGCAAAGCTGGAACGGCCTAATGCAGTGATTTACAGTGTAAAACTACACAGACACTGTTCTGTTCCCAATTCTGTTCCCCTCCCACAATCTTCTGCCACATCTAACCATGCAAACTGTGAAATTCAAGGCTTGTTCTCCAGTCGGATAGGGCAGGGGCATCCTAAGGCACAAAATTAACTGGTTTTAGTCATACCAAGTGGTGTGGGTGCAAAGAGAGCACCAGCTAGTGGCAATTCAGCGTCACAGCCGAGTACGCGGGTGGATTTGGGAGGATGAGGAATGTCTGCTGCAGATGGCTCCAGCTGGCTGCAGGGACACCAGTGATGCAAGCTTCTAAAGTGGCTGGACACAAACACCACGGCCTCCTTCTTGCAATTGCTTGTGTGAAATTCCAAACCAAAAAAATTCTCCCTGGATTTAGTGATGCAGAGCTGTCATTTTTTTATGGTTTCTATTTACCGATACAGGAAGCGGGTCTGACTGAAACAACATAACACTGCTTGAAGATGGTCATTTGGGAAAACAGCAAGGGTTCTAACAGATGCTCTGGTAAATCTTACTTCAGAGCTTAAGATGTTACCACACTCAGGGCTGGCAGAAGGAAGCATGCTTCTACGCCAAAGTATAGACTGCAGTAAAACCCAGTTTGCCCTAACTCTGAAGTATGCCCTGGTACCACTGAGGTACAGGAGCATGTTCCGTGCTTTTGCCCTTGCTACCAGGGCACCAATTCCTAGCACGTGGGATAGGGAAGGACAAGTGGTTTAAATGCTGCTCCACATCTGCCAGCTGTCTAGCACGGGGAAGGAAATAATTATTTACAAAGCCAGACCCCTAAACCCAAATCACCATAGCCCTGTCGGAATTGTTGCCACTTCATTTATTAATAAGCGATATCTCTTCTTCCTCCTCAGGAATGTTCTGCGGAAGCTCCTGACCCAGCCCCAGCAACTGAAGGGAGATGTGCTCTCACTGGAGGAGATTTTAGCTGAGGGAGTGGAGAGTGACACCTCCAGCCAGGGCAGCTCCAGCGAGGGGCAAGTCAGGCTGTGCAAAACAAGAATGAAGGCTCTGCAGGAGGCCATGTATTACAGTGCTGAGCACGGCTACGTAGACATCACCATGGAGCTCAGGGCACTTGGTAAGGTGTTTAAGCATCGTGCACATTTAAGGTGTCAAAAGCTTTTTCCTGTGCCCCTTTCGCTTGGAGAAGAATCGGTAACTCCAGCTGCAAAGCTATCCCAAGCGCATGGGAACCAGTTGTCCAATTTAAATCAAAAAGTGTTTAAGGCTCCTCATGAGTTTTTTTTTTCAAATTCCTACTGATCTGGGATGTCCCTCACTTCTGGCTGGATCCTCTGTATCAAGTATCAAAAGCAAGAGGGATGTCTCTTCATCAGACACTCTTGACACCTAACATTCAGTGGTAGAGAAGCTGGTCTCAAAACCAAAGATAACATCAGAGATTAAATGGTTTAAGGTGAAAGAATAGATTTGATCTAAAGGTAGGAAAGAGAAACTTTGAAGCTTGTGGTTCTAGACTGTTAGAGGTAACCAGGAGAAAACACCTCGCACCATGTTTGTGTAGGCTTAGGTATTCTTACAAGTTCAGTTCAAATTTATTTTGTAATTCTGACTAATCACGAAGCTAAATACACAACAGGGAGTCTCTGGTCCTTAACAATCAGCAGAAAGTTCCAACTTACGGTCCTGGTACCAATCCTTTGCTGTTGTAGACAAGTCACTTTGAACTGGGTCACTGACAGATTGTCATCTTTAATATCAAGACAAAAAATGTATCTGCTGTTGGGGTGTATGTAAAGACCTACTGCAGTGCCACTGTTAGTCATAGCAGCAGGACAAGCTACTCACAGGTGCTTCAGCAAATCATTGTCTGTCACTGTCTTTTTTGCTGTGGCTACAGGAGTCCCATGGAAACTCCATGTGTGGATCGAGTCACTACGGACAACCTTCTACCAGTCTCGTTACTCCGTCGTACAGACCCTCTTGCGGGAATTTGTCACCATTAAAGAAGAGGACTATAATGAAGAACTGGTTAATGAAGGGTTGCAGCTCATGTTTGATATCCTCAAAACCAGCAAAGTAATTATTCGTTTTGTAACAGTATCAAAATCAAGCATTTGGGTTTTGCTATTGTACAAGGTAGTGCACAAGAAGAACAAGTGAACGCCTACGCAAAGTCCCTAATGAGTTATGGTATGAAAATGGCCCCAATAGCATTTATGTAAATTCATATGGAGTCCTCACAGTAAAGACATTAATTTCAATAGAACTGACAGCCATTCTGTTAAAGTCCAGTTCAGCAACTGGCTTTTGACACCATGTGAATGTAAGAGGAAGAGTTATCAGTACAGTACTGGGCAATTCAGCTTCTCTCAGTAGTATCTTCCAGCGGTTTTCTGAACGATGCTTTTTGTTCAGTGACATTTTCCTTCTAGTTCTTTTTATTTTATTTTTTATTTTATTTTATTTAAAGGTTGCCTATGACTGTTTTTCCTTGCTTTTCAAGGCATGTCTAGAATGGATTTTATGCATGGTATATAGTTTAGCCGTCCCATTTTGCAGATAAGTTCACCCAGACTCTGACAGTGAACTGATAGCATGAATCGAATCTTGGTGAGAACACACTTGTGGGCTTACCTCTTACAGAGATGTGGAAGGATGAGCTTCTGCTGATGGACTCTCCCTTGGCAGAGGTTGGCCCAAAACCTGTTTTTGAGAGAATTCTGTCAGAGCATACTTGATCTGTTCAGATCATGCTCTTGTCCCTCTGTTTAGAGGTTATGTTTGTAGGGTGCAGTTGCTCTAAGCCTCAAGTGAACTGTTACAGCACATTTGAAACCTGCTCAATACAAAGTGCCGACTGACGATTCCTGTTCCGTCCTCCTTACAGAATGATTCTATCAATCAGCAGCTCGCATCCATCTTCACCCACTGCTATGGCAGCAGTCCGATACCCAGCATTCCCGAAATCCGAAAGACACTGCCAGCTCGCCTAGGTAAGATACTCTCCTTAACAGTGAGGTTCTTGTGATTTTTTTTTTTTTTAAAGTATCCACAGTTTAAAAATATATTCACTCTTTTTTTTCCCCCTTACCCTAACAGATCCTCACTTTCTAAACAATAAAGAAATGTCTGATGTAACTTTCTTAGTAGAAGGAAAGCTATTTTATGCACACAAAGTCCTGCTGGTTACTGCATCTAACAGGTGAGTCGCTTTCCACAGCTAAATGTTAAAGGAAAGTTGGGCCCTTTGGTCTCATTTGTGTGACTAGCTCTGTCCCACTCACTGCAGTAAGGCAGCCGCTAAGGATACAGACTGCAGAGCGTAATTCAGGTCTGCAGGACCAAGCCACACCTCCTTTGCTACTATTAAGAACAGGAGGAGAGTAAAGATGAGTTCTAGCCGCTCCTAGTATGTGTGAGAGATTCCCAGAGCTCCGTTGACAAACTAACCAGTAATCATCCCTAAAAACCTGTGCCGTAGTTGGAGCGTACGTATCCAGCCATTCACTCCCTTCCATTCCCCTTCCCAGAGTTTGCTAGCTAGAGCTACACTTGCCCCAGATTTTCTGGAAGTCTCACCCCTGACCGGGTACTCTTGCAGTTATTAGTTTGTTTCTCTATTATTGGCATAGTAACAGAGTTTTGCAATTATTATAGGGTGGGATTGGCTCAGACCCAAGCAATTTACAGGTTAAGTTGTCCCTGAAGTTCTAAACTAATTATCATTAAACTGAAAGAAGTGTTTAAATTTTCAACTTGCTAACAAGAACAAGGAAGGATCTTTATTTTCCCCTTGCTTAGACTGTTTGTCAATAGGTAACGAGTATGTGAAGCACTAATACAGAAATCTATTAAAACCATTCTCAGGTTTAAGACGCTAATGACCAATAAAACAGAACATGACAGCCACGGCAGTAAGACTGTTGAAATCAGCGATATGAAATACAGTATTTTCAAGGTATGTAACTTACTCTACCTTTTCTTTGTTCATCTTCTCACATACTTGGAAGCTAAGACTAAGCCAAGGCTTAATATCATAGGTAATTTACCAGTAGAGATGGAGTTCATTTCAACATGCCTGTATTTCAGGAGTATTCTGATCTTTGTCAAAACTTTTCAGCTAGGACCAACCTTGAAACAGAAACCTCCAGCCTAGATTCTTATTTTCTTACTAGGCAGCTGACTCTTCCATAAAGCAGGAGAAACTAGTCTTCTACTGAAAATAGTTTTGTACTTTTTAAGGCACCATTTTCATGCTGTGCTAAGCAAAAAGTAAACTTATTTACAGCAGGTGGACTGCCAGGCTTCATATTAATTCAAATCAGATGATCAGAAATCAATGGTGTCCCTTTCAAGAAAGGTCCATTAAATACAGAAATGTCATAAAAGCAAAGTGCAATTCTCAGTTTTGAGCCTAAGGGAGGTTCATTCATGATGGAGGGAAAGCAGGTTACTTAACACACACCCACGGGGAAAAAAAAACAAGTCAGTGAAATATGATAGCTAAGTTATTCCAGCTTTCCAGATCTGCATTTCAAATTTGGATGAAAGGTACAGAACAGGGAAATCTGAAGGGCACAGTAGGTTGTATAACTGTTTCACTACAGGGCTGAGGCTTTTTCTTTTTTTATAAGCAAACAAAACAGCAAAGCTGTTGGTCAGCAGTAGTCACCTCACTTAGAGGGAGTGATGTTGACCATAAAACCATCTTTGTTCTACTTGAAAGGGGCTATAGACATTTTGTGTTGCATAGATGACATCCAAATTTTGCAGCTCAGGCCACGACAGAAAAAAGAAAATGCAATTGAGTATATTGAAACAAGCCTCCTTAACAACATTTTTACATCAGAAGGTTTCTAAAGATAAATTTTTGCTTCACTGGAGAGAGCAACAAATCAAAAAGAAGTTAAATACTTCATGGAATTAAACAATGTGAGGGTAAATAAAATCATGCAAGTTAAGGAGATGATGGCATTCTACAGCAAGCTCAGTTATGGTGCATGGCCACCAGAGAGATCTGTGTTCTGCTCGGGGCTCTGCTGGAAAGCAGCTTTGCTCCCCTGCAATTCCGTTACACAAATAAGGCAATTTTAAAAGTAGAAGCTTAGTTTTGTTACCACCACTGTTAGAAACGGTAAGCACAGCATGCAGCCCCCACACCTGCTTACACAGCACCCAGGACGCTGGAATGACTTCCCTTCCCAACACCCAATCTAGTAGTTCCCCAGATAAGACGATACTGGTTTAGCTGGGGGTGTGCACATGTAGATCAAAGAGCAGAAGCTGACTCTAGCTCTCCCTGCAAACAATTAGACCTTTTCCTCTGGCCCTCGTGGGGGGGCTGGAAGCTGATTAGAAGCGCAGCAGGGGAGGCAAGTGGCTGGGAGGTCCCCGAGACACACATGCTCATGGCGTGGCAGTTTCGGTGCTCCAGCGCGCTGGCAGCTCTGCGTGTGACCAGCCTGCGAGGCTTTACAAAACTGGATCCGAGGAACCGTTTTACAAGGCCATTTGCGTTGCTCAGAGACACACGGTCACCCTCGGCCTAAAATCCTCAACAGGGCACTTTTCAGAGCCCGAGGAAGAAAAGACTATTAGAAAGCAGCAGATTTGCCACGCCAGAAGAAAGCCAACAGCGGAGGCGAGAGCCAGCGTACCACACGATTCCCGTCTGCTCAGGAAGGGCAGCTCAGTCGTTCACAGCCTCTCGTGACTTCGGTGATAACAGCTTCATGCCTGGCCTTCTTCCCGTTTCAGATGCTGATGCAGTATTTATACTACGGAGGAACAGAATCTATGGAAATTCCCACCACTGATATCTTAGAGGTGAGAGTCTTTTCTTCTAAGTCTTGCCAAGTGCACTGGGGCATAAACAGAGCTTGAAAGGCAAAATCGAGGAGCTCACCAGCAAGCTTCCAGTCCAGGACTATACTTAACACTTTGAAATGAGCTTTAAGTTTTATAACACCGTTGCTTGGAAATAAGAACTATCAATTATCTTTTATTATGTCCATGAGATGCTCGGGGGGGGGGGGGGGGGGGGAAGGGGGGGGGGCCGCCGTCGGTGCGGACCGGGGGGCTGCGAGGCGAAAGGGGCAGTGCGGGAAATCACTACAGAGCTATTGGTACCCAGAGCTGGGTGGAAGTCTCCTTTGCACCATGTCCTCTTGGTCCTGGGAGAAGGAAGCTGTACTTTTGGTGGGGCCCAGAAAAGGTGCAGCTGGTTCCCCAGCTCTGGTGCCCACAGCAGGCCAAACACCCAGGGGCCGGAGCTTGTAGAGAAACGACCGATTTCAAGCTGAACTTCTGCAGGGCAGCTGATGGTGCTGCAAAGACTGGACTAAGAGCACTTCCCCATTACAAACAGGGCCTTTTACAATAATGCTGCTCAGCGGTACTACTAGTACTCCTCACAAATAGTCTGGTGAAATTGGAGCTTGCAGCTAAAGACTACACAGCTATTTTTATTATTTTTTTTTTTTAGGAGAGGAAGGGGGGTTTTGAGCGGTCTAGAGCTCGTACGTCATGGTGACAGAAGGTAGCACAAATACGCTTCCTGCAGGAGCAGCAAGCCTTTGCTAAGAGGGGAAGTCGGTCTGTCGCTTCAGCTAGGCATCGAGTGGCCTTTCTGCTCTTTCACGGGGACTTGGCCATCAAGACGGGGAGTCAGAGAGGAAATCATTAGTTCTGTCCATTTGCCTTCCCTAAGCCTTTCAAGGCTCATGATCTCACATAGTTTCTCTCTTGTCCTGATAGCTGTTGTCGGCTGCCAGCCTGTTCCAACTGGACGGCCTCCAGAGACACTGTGAAATCCTCTGTGCCCAGACGATCAGCATGGAGAACTCTGTTCACATCTATAAATATGCAAAGGTATATGCCAAACGGCCTTGTTTAAGAATCACAATGAAACAGCATGCATGCTTTCTGCAGTCCCATTTTGGTAATTAAATACAACAGGCACAGAGTGGGCACCTGCTATGCTGCTAACTCTACCCCAACCGCAACCACTAGTGAGATGTACTCAAGTTCCAGTCTGTAAAGTCCTGCACAGCCCTAGTATGTTTTCTTGTCTGAAGCAATCACGTATGAAATTGATGCAAGATCCCTACAGAGCAGGGGAGAGGTGTCCTAGCAGGCTGACACAGCAACACCATCCGGCCAAGCCTAAGAGATTCAAATCCTCAGAGCAGCAGCGAGGGGCAATCGATCAGAGTACAGCAACTAAGAAGCAAACCCTTTCCTACCTAGCACGCCTACTGCTAAAACATACTCTTTACAGCTCCAGGACTAGTATATACTCTGTTGTGTGACATAGATATCCAGCTCTATAGCAAATAATCCATGTTATCGGTTAAATCATGGAGAAATACTCTGCCACTCCTGGAAGTTTGCAGGGTCAGATCCCTTAAGCAGAAAGACTACACAAAGGGCTGATAACAATGCACATGTTTACTTTCTGTGTAGTGTCACACTGATCCTTTTAGATTCCTGGCTCACACTGGGCCATTTTTTTCAATGGAACTCAGGCTGGTTTCTTTCAGGACCTAAAATTTAACAATATGCAGTGGTAGAGAGGGGGAAGGAGCATTCCCTACTGGCCTTTAGTACTTTTCCTTAAATTACTATTTGGACAAAGTTCCCAGAAACGGGGTGCGTGCGTGCACAGTGCTTCCTAATACTGAACTTGAGTTTCATTGTTCTATTACTGAGCTTCCCCCGCTGGTTCTGAAGCAAAGGGAACCAGATCACAGCCAGAAATCCACCTAACATGTTTTAGAAGTGTAACATCCCTATTTTCCTACATTAAACTCCTTTTTCTAGAAGTTAGGCTTGCATCCGATCAACCATATTCTTACTGCCACGAGCTGTGCACACCATCTGGCAGCGCAGGGTTTTATGTTGCGGCACACGAACTCCCCGCCTGCACAGCTAAACAGGTATCTTGGCCACTTCATCCGCCAGCTGCTCTGCTCTAAGAGGAAGGGACTGGAGTGCAGGCCAGCAGCTCTGCCAACAGCAGGCCATCAGGGGAAGGAATTAAAAAAGCCTGAATGCCTCCCTGCTCACACCTGTGCCAGCAAAAAGCACCAAAAGGTCCTACCTTCAGTGCTTCTCCACTGTTATTACTGTCCCTTTTCTGTCTTGGAAAACACTAAAGGGAACAGCATTAGAACGCGAAGAGGCTCAGGCACGTCCTTTAGATCTGTGACATAGCAGAAAAGGCTAATTGATCTTCCTCTCTCCTGCAGATTCACAACGCGCCTGAGCTAGCCGCCTTTTGTGAGGGCTTCTTCCTCAAACACATGAGCTCTCTTCTAGAACAGGACTCATTCAAACAGCTGATCTACAGCAGGAACAGCAAAGTGCAAGGCCTGGACCCTCTGCGGGACTTGCAGACGACCCTGGCCGCCCGCCTGCACTCGGTGTATGTCACCTCCAGGGTGTGAAGCAGGAACAAGGCAGTGGCAGGAGCGCTGGTTCAAACTGCACGGGGACGCGTCGTCAGGCAAAGCTGTGGCTTCCCTCTTTGCCTTCTGGATCTTGCCGAAAGTCCCCTACAACAGATAACCCCGAGGCAAGGGTGCTGCGCCTCGTCCCGCTGACGGAGGGGGAGCTGCTTCTCTGTGCTACTACTGTCACGGCGCAAACAAGACCTGAGGACGCAAGCGAAGAACCCGAACCGAAGGGATCTACGCTGCCATTTCAACAAGCACAATGCAGGGCTGTAGAGAAGCGAGGCAATTTACCTAGACCCAACACCTAATATGTAGTCTTAAGTGTCTGTCTACACACCGTAATGGCCACCTAGTTCATACGCATAGATGTTTTACTTGTAAAAAGGCTGCACAGAAGGAGTTTGCTAATCCTATGGACCACTGCCCGTTCAACGAGTCATCTGTCTGAACGCGAAGGCTGGTGTACACAAACTGCTTCACTGTAGTAAAAACCACCGGTGTCTACGCATGTCAAGGGACTCTGCCATCAATTTTCCCCCAAACTGTTTGCACCTTGAAAGAGAGATATTTTGTAGATGTTCAAAGCTGAGTAGAAACTAATACTAACTCTGAAATTACTCACTCTTTAAACCTAATATGAAGAACCGAGCTGGGGCAGGGAGGAGAGGATTGGTTTTTTGTATTTTTTTAATACAGTTTCACTGTGCTAGTTGTTAATCTATCTGGATCCATTTTGAGGTGGGGAAAAAAGGCTGTCTACCCTTTCCACTATCAATGTTTGATAGTCCCAATCACTTTCCCCTTAACAACCTGTTTCTGAACATTATCTGTGAGACCTAACAGTATAAAAGATTCTTTCTAAGAGACTCAGGTGTAGTAGGAGCTAGCACTATGCTGAAAAACTGTCCAATAGCATAAATAGCAATAAAAATCTCCCCAAGACCCTGAGGAACATACAGCTTGACGGTTTGTGCTTTCTCTGGAGCTAGTTGGGATTAAGAAGCTCTGACCTCTGTAGTCTCCACTTCCACAGCCTCATCCATGGAATGATGTTTCCACAGATACACTACCTCAGGGGGGACTGGGCATAGTGCACACCTGACAGCTTCCTAGAGGTAGGCTGCAGTCTAACATTTAGGCAGCAGCACTTAAACCAAGATGGCTCGACTCAAATGCCCGAGATTCACATTTTTTCTTTGTTCACATTAGACATGTTTCTGGTCCAAAAGGACTCATTCCAGGCTGCCTTCTAGCTGACATAGGAGAACTAGAAGGAGGCAGTTCAATCTACAGTTTGGAGTCTGAGGTGATGTTTTTGTGTGTGTTTTTTTATCTTGAATAATCCCAACCGTAGGAACGCAGTTAGTTTTGTAAAAACACAGACCTTGCTCTTACCAATAGCTTTAAGGAAAGACCTTCAGATATTCCCACTGACCTTTGTTGGCACTCACCAAAAGCATTTGCTAAGATGCTTCTTCATTCGTTATAGGTGGGTGAAGGAGAAGAGGAAGCCAACCTTGCAGTGGAGAACCACTGCTTCTTAGAAATTCAACAATTAATATTTGTAACTGAACACACTGGAAGAAGGAGGCTCAGCTGGGCCCAAGCTCCAAAGCATGACATAGACATGGTTTAGGTAGATGAAGGGAAGGAGAACAAACTCCAGCATCTCCCAACAACTCCATCAACATCTGACATCGCCTCATTCCTAAAGGATTTACACGAGAGGCAAATTGCATGCAAGGATAAATAAAGGTTAGTCTAGGCTCAGTAAGCTGACAGACAAGTTGGTCAGGGCACACTCCAATTTGTCCTTTAGGTACACATTCATTTTTGAAGATCACCAGCTTCAATAACCCTATTTATTATCAGAAAGCCATACAGGTGTTTCAAAATTATCACTGGTCTGCCTGAAAAATACCACAAAAGGCTTTATCTTGGAAAGTATTTTCAAGTAGCTGCTCCAGCTGTCTGTACAAATATGTAGGTCCTCTTTTGTTGCTGTAATATTACAATGCTTTGTTAATTGTACATTAATGTTGTCATTTATGTAAATGTACCAGGATTTTATTAACAACATAATTTTAAAATACACAGCTGCTGTTATTTATTCTGCTCTTCTAACAACAAGAAATACCCTATTTAAAGACACTTCTGTGGAAAAGGCCACTGCAGTTTTAGCATCTTAAAATTGTTTTGGTATATATACCAAATGTTATGCATTAAAACAAGGGATAAAGAGGCATTCATTTCCCCTTCCTAGGCTCAAACATTTTTTGAAGTAATAAGTTTAACTTGCCTTTACCCTAGCTGAAGTAAGTCTACCTGCTTTCCATTGAAAAGCAGCAGGTGGTAGCGTCTACAGAAAATTCTAATTCCAGGATCCTTCTCTGCAACAGAAGAGACAGCAAGGGTTAAAGCAACATTAACCCAGAGGTATTCAAACAGCCTGAAGAAGTTAAACAGATGATTTGCTCCCACATCTAACAAGTAAAATGTGAAAAAGCAGGTAACGCTTCCTTTGAGTCACCTCAGAAGCCCAAAGGCTAAAATGCTTCTGGCTGGTGCACACGCAGGGTCCGGCGCTTCACTGGGGCAGGAGCAGGATTCCTCAGAGCAGAGAGCCTTTAAGAACGCTCCGACAGCCACACAAAGTCAGGCAGGCAACAGTATAGGAAGCAAGGGCATTTATTTGACTAGGAAGTAAGAAATACACAGGTTTAAGAGGAAAAATTTGATTCAGAACTATCTTCTTTTTTTTTCTTCCCTAAGTTTACTCCATAAATCTTCCAGACCCCTCCTGAGTTTGGGGATAATGGCTGAGCTGTAAATCTGAATTTGGTGCTACTTCTACAGGACTCAAATACTTTCTTGGGACACTAAGCACATTTCAGAGGAAACCATTAGTACAACCAGGACCTGTACTTGGCTGCCGAGAATCTCTTCATGACTGTTTCTTTCCTTGAGTTTCCCACCACACATCTAAACAAAGGGAACTGTGCAGCATTATCTCTCTGGTGTAGCAAGACTTGAAAGCCAGTTCTGTAGTTAAGTTACTGTCAGAACAAGCATTTCTTAGCATTTGATTTACATAATCCGAGCGAAGTCTGCTGGAACTGATGCACGAGGGGTGCCTCCTCCTGCATCGTGCCATTACACCAGCACGCTTGGAAACCCACCAATACAAACACTGACTTGTTCTTAAGAATCATGGAATACAAACACCTAAGATTCCCTTTGGAGCACTTCTACTCTAAGAAGTAGATTAAACAGAAATTTCCTATGAAACTAGTTGCATACTGCCTCTATTTTATATAGCGCTGCCCTTGGCATCCTAGAAAGTAACATAGCAGAGTTTGCCCAGCTTTGGGGAAGCACAAAAACTTTGCTGGCTATAATTACATCATTTCATGGAGCAGAGGAAGTAAATAGAGCTCACACATCTGCCTGAAGATGCTCGATGATTTTCAGACTAAAATATAAAGCAAAATGGTTTTAATAAGCATTTGCACAGCAGGCAAGCACTGGCTAATGTATCACCGCTACTAACTGGTCCTTTGCCCTCACCAAATGCTGCCCAAGCAACCAGACGTTGCTTCCTGCACCTGCCGCAACGGAGACAGCCAAGGAGACACAAGAGGGAAAAACAGGAGAGCGGCGATTCCCCTGAGGAACAGGGGCAGCAAGCTGCTGTCGCCACCGCCAGAGGACTCAAAAGCCGGATCTGCCTCCCCGAAGGGCAGGTTTTGAGTGTAAGGGATCCATCAATCCACAGCAAAGAAAAAAGCATATTGCACTCGGCGCTATTTGCCCGAGCAAAAGAGGGGCAGAGAAAAAGGTTTCTGTCATATGGTGAAAAGTCACAGCACGGCAGGGAAAAAGGCCTGCCCGGCGACCAGCACCAGCCAGCCCCGGAGCTGGAGTCATTTCAGCGCGGTGGTCCGCTTTCCTACTGCTGGCAACTAGGAAACGCGCAGGGCAGCCTGAGCTCACTGCTTCACCTACACACTCACTGGGGGGGCAGCTTACTAGACCCGAGCACAGGATTTCACCCAACGCTCCCGTCTCCATGTTTGGGTCAGGCAGGAGAAGGCTACCTGCGTCTCTCCATCCGGAGCCTTCACGTGCCTGCTAACAGAAAGCAGTCGTCAGAAAACGCACACCACGAGGTGACTGTAGTTTTAGGGCCCTTACCAAGAGACAGGCTCGTGATTCAGAGACTACGGAGGGAAGAAGTAGTGACATAGTCAGACAAAAATCCAGCTGTGGAAGCAAAAAAAAACTCCTGAGGGAATATCACGATGGCCAAATGGAAAAGACATAACTTCCTCCTGCCCCTTCTACGCCTTGCCCTTGTCCAGTACACCAACCTTCGCTTTCCAGACAGCTCGCTTCTCCCTCACACAGCTGTGGGAGGCAAGACCCCTCCTCTAAGTACAGCCAGCTCCCAGCAGCGGGGCAGATCCTCAGCTTCAGTGGTTTTACTTCCTCCCAGATACCTCGCAGGGGTCAGCTCACTCCAGCTGTCAAAATAGCTCACGGGTCTCCAAGCAAGCAGGATGATTCCACTGACAAGTAGGTCACATCTACCCACCACCTGCAGAGAGCTGCTCAGCTACACACAGCCTTCCCATTTTCCTCCAATTAGCCACAGTACTCCATCACTGCCGGCAAACGAGCGCACTTGGGTGCCGGAGAGGAGGAGAGAGCGTACCTGCAGCAACGTGACACGTCGGCGACCCAGGGAGCACCGAAACGAGGCCTTAAAGGTTTACAACAGGGCCTGAGACACTAATGCGTGTGGTCGCTGGGTCGTGCGGACAGACCTGTCCCCCTGACGAGCGGAGGAGGCACGGACAGCTGAGCTGGCTTCGCCGGCGGTTAAATGCAGGCGCTGCAATTAGCAGTACACCAGGCTCCTTCAAGCATTCGCAGCCCCATCTGCAGGGGATCCGAGGACAGAAAGACCAGAAACCTGCTCTAGAGTCAGAGGGAAACGGGCTCAAAACCAACCAGACCAACCTAATCCTACAATTCAAAGATACAGAACTCGCTCTCTCCTCAGCTCCTATGTTGTGTGGCATTTTTAGCGAACTTCTGGCTACAGAAAGACGTGCGTTCTTGCTTTGTTGTTGGATTGCATTCAGCTAGCCCTTACTCTAGCTGGAATTTTAACCCAGCTTGACTGATGGAAAGCACAGACGGAGGAAAATGTGGTTTGACTAGACTCATTTAAAAAAAATAAAAATAAAAATCCACACCTCTCACTTATTTTAGTATCTGAGGGCTTTTTTCCACTTTGCTGTTCAAAGAGCAATAGACAGGCAGAGGAATCCAAAAAGCTGCCAGGAATCATAAAATGTACATGGAAAACCTGAAAAAGAACGGTTCAACAGAATACACACGTTTTCTCTACAAATAGCAAAATTCTCCTTAAATACAACTCCCACTCAGAAACGGAGGGGCACACATGCAGCTCAAATCCTACAAGTCTTTTACAACTACAGTACACCCAGTTCACAGACAAGAGAGCAAGAATTACTGCAGCCTGTAGACAGCAGTGGAGGCAGCTCTAGAAGTATCTCAGCTAAATGGTAAAATTCTAATCTGCTTGAAGAATCCAGTTTAAATTTGCCTACTATCTTCCTTAAAGACAATTTCTGAGAAGTCTTGCTGGACTACAGATGTTTTCATAGATCAGCTCCTACCTAGCCTGCCATCATGAACGCTTCCAACGTACTTTCCCCAAGACGGTGCCAGTAACTAAGTCGGGCGTCAAAGATTTTAAGACTGCTGCCTACTAGCAGGAGACCCTATTTCCTGAAACAACCAGGAACCTCGGTCTGACTTCAGGGTTACACAGCGAGAGCTTCGTCACAGCCACCTGCGGGTCGCAGCTTTGGCACAGTCCCAGCAGAGGACAGTCAAATCCATACACCGTTTCACAGCTATTTAGCATGGCCTTATAAACAGAAACTTTGACATATTTTTTTCCTATAAATATGAACTTTTTTTGAACTTCTTGGCTATTTGATCCTCAGCTTAGCCCTTAAAACACACAAACCAATTTCTGAGCCCTAACAGCACATGGGTGTTCTATAATAAAACTGCCCTTAAACTCTAGTTCTACTAATAGGTTCAAAAGTAAGGTTTAACAGCCCTCCTGAGACATGCATTGTAATTTACACCACTTCTACATTTTAAGGAAGTTCAGTCAGCATTTTCTAAGCACAAGAAGTAATATGCAATTAAAAAAAAATCCTTCTGATACTGTCACCTATTAGACAGTAAGACCCAGAGCAAGTAAAACACTACCACCTGGGTGAACAAATCCAGCAATCTGCATAGGTTAGAGAGTCTGAAATAATTACTGCTGTTTTATTAGTGCAAAGTTTCAACATGCTTTAAAAGGACTCTAAAAGTGTTTAAAGCTTTGACTTGCAGCCTGTTAAACCACAGCTGAATCTTGCCAAGCAGAGCATATGAAGTGGGCAAGCCAATGATATTCAGTCAGTAACCATTTACCAGTTCCTTACCTGACCACCACTTCGAGCACATCTTTGTCGCCCCTTCCCCAAATGGCTAAAGGATGCAACCGGCTCGGGACAATCCATAAAAACCCCTTTTACTACAATAACCATCCCTCAGACAAATGTGAACAACTCGAGGTTCTTGCATTGAGCTAAGCAAGATGTTGGAAAAACGCAGACCTACAGGTATCCGTGGGAAACCTGCTCTTGAAGCTGCCGAGCCCCTGGGCTAGAGAACAGCCTCCAGACCAGCCGCCCAGCCACGCTACTCCCGTGTGCCGGAGCTGCTCTCCTCCCGCCTGGCCAGAGAGCGTCCCCTGAAAAGGGCTCCAGCACGAGCTGCAGCCCCTCCTGCCCCAGCCCGCTGCAACATCCCCTGCAGTACAACTTAGTCCTTTGTGTCGCAGGACCAAGTCAGGCACAGACAGCAGCACATCCAGCAGACCCCGACCCCCAAGGCAAGGGGTCGTAGCTCTTCACCCCCCTCCCAGCAGTGCCACCACTTACCCTGTTTTCAACAATAACAACAGCAAAACCCGAGAGAATTCAGACTCACCTTTTCTTCTGAGGACTTCCAGGGCAGCCGTGAAGAGCCTCACGCTTCTTGCCTTCTCTCTCTGCTCCCTTCACAACTTCTTCAGAGCCGGTTCGGAGCAGCCAGCCACCACCTCATCCCCTGCCAGTGCTGCCCTTTCACACAGCTGGGTGGTAATGGGGCCCCTCATCAAGGTTTTAAGGGCTGCAGCTGCAGATCTCCCTTCTCTGGGCTCAGCTGCCCCCACCCTGGGGATGTGCCTTTGCCACTGACTCTCACACAGTGGCCCGCTAAGCAAAGTATACACAGGCTGCGCAAGGCCCGTGCTTAATACAGATGCTTCATAGAACAGCCTCCTGGAGAAGAAATACTGTCTTTACGTAGGAAGAAACTGTTTCTTCAAGGATTTGCTGGAAAAAGGATTTGCTGGAAAAAGGAGCTGTGAGATCTACAAGTAAATATAATGCAGCTGTGTATCAGCTATAGGTTAAGCGTCTCTGTTCCAAACCTCTGGGGTGTGAAGCTGGAACATCAAGACAATGCAGCAGGGTGCTCAGGTTTGGGACAGGGACATTCTGTGTCAAAGGTTTGCCCTGGTTTTGAAGCCTCTGGAGTCTGACAGGGACCAGACCTAGAGTACTGCAGTCCCAGGAAAGCCCCAGCTCCAGACTGGTACATCTTTATTGCCAAGCAGGGACCACTGAGTAGCAGAGCTGGGGAGTTCAGTGGCCTGCCTGCTCAACTGGCCCCCGAGCTCAAAGAGAAGATCACCGGGACCAGGTGTCGGTATGATAGTGCTGATTTCCTGGCAACCTTAACACAAAACTTTCCACCAAAGCCAAGCAGCAGCTCTAGGTCAGCAGATAGCAGGGAGACAGAATGGCCAAAGCAGCTTTCCCAGCACCTGTTAATCATGCTCCCCTGCTTGAGAACTAGGAAATGTAAATTACAGAGCTATGGGAATGCTGAGACCTCGTAAGCAAGTGTGAATGCAAAAGAGCAGCCTTTATTACTGCTGCTTGAGGAACACAGTAAGTAGGAACTATAGACTACCTTCCAAAATAGAAGTGTTCATTGTATACCCTGAACTCCTGTGAGCCAGGACCAAATCATGAGTCTGAACTGACAACACGGTTAGTGCTCACTGAATAGCCAGCCCCAAATAAAAAGTCCGTTGTCGTTCACACCGAAAGCTCCCTCAAGCTACAAAGGAGTGGCAGTCCTACTGAACCAGTGGCTGCATGTATCAAGATGTCCTGCAGTGCTAAAAGGTAGAGTCACATACCAAAGCCTTACACGTTTCTATCCCTTGTTGTCCAAACTCTTTTTTAATAAAGTCACCAACCATTAAGATGTAGGCAAGTTTACAGATTGATCTGCCCTCTTTGAATGGAAACTCTGTAGCTGCTAAAGCACCCTGATAATATCCCAGTGTGTTGCACAGTGCCTCGCTCAAGCTCTACAGTCACACTTCATAAAAAAATCTTCATAGACTGTCTCCTGGCAGTGTCACTGTACTTCCAGTAATGCAAACACTTAAAAAATGCCTCTAAGGCTTTTCCTTCCCTCCAGCTCTCACCCCCCAAAAGAAAGTCTTTTGATTTAAAGGAGAATAGTACTTCGTAATTACAGACCCATCACTTGTTAATTCCGAGTTCACCGAGTGGCTTTAAAGTTATTTCTTCCACTTCTGCTTTATATCTTTAGTCTTCTTAAATTTCTTCTGTTGTTTGGGTCCTCTTGCTGTTTCTAATTTTCTCTTCTTCTCACTGGGAAAAAGGAACAAAATATCTGTTAAAAATATACTAGATTCCCATTGAGATGAGAAATTTTTGTTGTAAAAGGGGGGTGAGGGTCTACATAGAAATGTGGTTGGGAGAAAATACTTCCAATTTCTTGGGTCATTTAAACTGGTGCTAGAGAAAGCACAAACAAGAGTATGACCTAGATATTCTGCTGTCTTCAGATTCCCTAATCCAATTTGAATCCCATAAGATCTTGATTTTTTTAGTCATTGCTTTTCAAGACTTTAAGTTACGTGTCCTAAAGGAAATTCATATAGGGCATCTGAAATTTAGAGTACCTAGAAAAAATATTACCTCTGACAGTTTTAAGTATACAATTTTGTTCCTGCACTAGATTCTGACTAGAGCAAACATGACAGAGCTCCAATCTTTATAAGCACTGACAAGACTCACTCATTGCTGTAAGGCTTCTGGAAACACACAGCTTCCAGCATTCATTAAAAACAACATGAATATACAAAGGGTGGAATCAAGATCACATAATTACTTCAGCTGTCAGGCACCCCAGGAAGGGGAAATAAGCAAACAGGCAAGTCTCAACTACAACTCCCCAAGAAAAAGATGAGGAAAGACTCCATGCCGGGCAAGGTAAAAGAAAGAAGATGGATGAAAAAGAAGGAATTGCAAAAACGCAGACTCAATATTTTGCAGTCTTAAGCACATGTTTGAAAGAATTCCTCTTCCCTGAATTTGCATTTTCTCCAATGGGACTATCACAGGTTCCCACCCAGTGTTAGCTCCCAAAGCAAATGGGACAGTTATGTGAAATGAGTTTTTTCTTTAAAAGTGACCCAAGGGAGAAACAGTACCAAATTCTGTGCACAGTCAGGATCAAGACTTAACCCAGTCAATGGAAAAAAGTTACAACAAGCAACTAAGTTACATGAAGACAGGACTATCCTCCAGAGCAACACAGAATTCACAGCAGCAATCTCCCCATGAGAGGAACCACCGAGCACCCAGTAGAGCTCTCAGGTGCTCACACCCTGATTCCTCCAGGAAAACTGAACATTTAACTCTTCAGCTTCGCTCTTTTGAAAAATGTTACAAAAAGGCCAGCAGGAAAGACCAGAGACACCTCTGTAGAGTATTTTAACTTCCTTAACCTTTTCAAACTGACGACGGAAGCGTTCTGTCCTGCTTTGCTCAGCACTTCTTCCCATTCTTCATCGTCACCCCGGATAATATATCTAAGTAAAAAAGGTAAAGGAAAATCCAAGTAAAATTGCTCGCACAAACTAAAAAACCAAACAGACAAAAAGGTGATTACATTGTCAGGCACATACTACTCTACAAACAAAGCCACTGTGTCAGCACCCAACCAAATCAGTATTTGGAAATACATACAAAACTAGACTGGCAAAGGGATACAATAGCTTGTCACGACTCTGTCAGCAGACTCAGTCCAAACTAGGTCAATAGCAACCAACAATTGTCCCCATCCAAAGCTGGTCAGTGTTGACTGAAGTTCTCTCGGGAGCCCCTATTGTAAACATCACAAAACTGTTCTATGAAAGCCTCTCATCAGAAAAGCAGAGTGCTGAGTAGAGTACGTCTGTTACGAAAGCAAAAAAATAAGGCCACAAAGGTTATACTTTCCATAGCAGTGATGTATACTTCTACTTTGCCCACTAGATTTCTTAAAAGATAGACCTTCAATCACTACAGCTTTAAGCCTGACAACCACAATCAGATCTATATTCACTACACAGATTTCTTTATAAAAGCTTGAGGGCTTTTTTTCCTTTTTCTCCCTCTCCAAAAAAAGGGAAGGATGGTTGTGGGGGTAGAGGAAGAGGATGCAAAAAACAATGGCTTATAATGAAAAGTTAGCTAATTTAGCAGCTGCTCTTAGACCAGCAGTAAGCCTGAATGGTAGTTTTTCTGCATCAACCTGGGAAAAACTCAAGACCTGCAGCTTTCTTTTGAAAAGAGAAATTAAGATGACAATTGCTATTCAAATAAGCTCATGCTCTGTGGCCCTTGTCTGGGTGTTCAAGTACCCTGGAAATTACATACAAATTTAACTAGGCAAAGCAGTCATGTAGCAAAATTGAGTGGTTACTCTCCAGCTCAAGTTCTTAAGAGATTTAGAATAACTAGCCTTTGTTCATACAAGGCCGAACAATACTGGACAAAGCCTTTTCAAATCAGACAGCTCTGTCTCTTCTATTAGTTTTCTATAACCTGTACTGAAAAGTGTTCAAAATAGATTTTTGTCTCTCTCCCCCTCATGGAGGAGAACAGAAATCTACTTCTGGGTGAAAAAAAAGGGAACATGGTCCAAAATGACAAACAGGTATATAATACTATCAACTAAAAAATGGAAAAAAAAATTAAAATTTTTGTCCTTTCTTCAAACAAGACAACTGAAGAGTCAAAGAAGCTTTTATTCCCTTTCTCAGATTTAATAGAGATTAATCTAGAGCCAAAACAGACAACTTTTCTGGGATGTCAGTGCAGTAAACAGGATTTGTAAGACAAAAAGTGGGAGGAGGAGAGAGAGAAGGGAGAGAATCAGTGGCATGTGTGACTCCTGTTGGTCCAGAAAAGGAGACATCTGCTGACACTTCAAGTAAATTGCTGGTTCAGCAACTTGGTATCCTACAAATTGTCCAGCTCTACAGCAGTTAAAAGGCATCCATGCACACTGTAGTTAGTAAAAGAAGCTCTGGTTGGTTGTTCTTTTTCTTTTGCTTTGGGGTTTTTTGTTTGGTTTTATTTTTGTTAAAGGAGATAATATTAAAATTAGCCAGGTACTATTTTCACTTGAGTTGCATACACAGCTATGTTGGATAGCAGATAAAAGGACCTGGGTATCCTGCTTTGAGGAAACTAATGGCTATTCCTAGAAGCACTGGAAATTATAAAATGAGAAACAGTCCACAGCCAGGCAGCTTGCTTTATTACTCCATATTATAGAACTGTATAACTATATATGTATAATGTACATACCGTGCACAGCCAGGATCAAGAATGACACACAGATACATAGTAAGAGCTACCACCATGAATAATTTACCATTTAAGTGACAGAAAAGAACGGAGGTAAAAGAAGCACGCTCTCAAGCTCATGCCAGAGGCACTGGGACAGAACCGAGAATCAAACCAGCGTCCCTGTTTGCAGAACATCTTCCGTTTGCAGTACTGTAACGACGAGCCAGCCCCAACTCTAACAACAATTCAGTTCTACACTTCCACAGACAGATCTCACGGCTGATCAGCTGTGATCTGCTAACTCGCAACCTTTTGCTTTCCATTCAAAATACCAAAAGAAAAAGGGAAGTCGGTAAGTTCATGCTTGGGAGTATGACACACTTCTCAGGCAATGAATTCATGTACTGAGGTAAACAGGTGAATGGCCTTGAACAGAAGTTGTTACTGAATTTAATTCATACTGGAAAGAAAGTTTTGAGTGTGAAACAAAGCAGCTGCTAACAGCCGATGAAGACCAAGTTACTGGCTGTCAGGCACACAATACCCTAAGTTTTCATTAGCATAGCAGCACATGCTTATCTTACCTGGCCACCACTGAAAATACTGCTAGTTCTTATTTTTTGATGGTTTGAGACTGTGATGCTGCAACAACAGCCTTGTGCACAAGTCTCAGCAAGATGCACTAGTGACCCGACATTCAAACAGACATCAGGGAATACTGGATTTGAGACTCATACAGATAAATTCTTACTGTGTAAGGTCCATTTCCTTCAGCTTCCCCACTTCTTGCTTGTGTTTTTCTTGGAATTCCTTTGCGGCTTCTTCCTATGACAGGACAGCAGAACAGATGCATTAAGTTCTAAGTGCAACAGTGACCCTGTGATGCAAGGAAAACACCTTTCCCACTGAAAGAGAAGTACATCCCCTAAAACAAATACCAGATGATCCTGAAAAGCTTGTCACTTTTATATAATTGCATTTTTATGTTATTTGTATACATATACTTGTAATACATAACTCCAAGAACATCTTAGTAGGTTCTGCAAAAAATCTATATTGCAGATTAACAAAGCATGACTACAAGCATGTAACGTAAAGCTGTCCGGTTTTAACTACCATAAACTGACAGACCTGATGTGGAATTCTTTCCATCCAAGAAAATTTAGATTACAAGGCTTCTACACTCAAGGGAACTCCATGAAGTGTTTACATATGTATCAAGAAGAAAGTTCAGAATTACCAAATCGTCATTTAAAGATTTCAGTGTTGGCTCCATTACAATATCCTTTGTTGCCACCATCTGCTCCTCCACAGCTTTTTCCTGGACTGTGTTGAACAACTGTAAATGAAGTAAGCCACACATGTAAGATTTGCTGATGTTTCTTATAGGTTATTGCATTCAAATAAATAAGAAAGGCTGTCCGTCCCCATGAAACTTCTAACCTTGCAAATCTTATCATGCAGTTGTTTATCTCTGATGGATGCATTCCATCATACTGAAATAAAAAGCTCAAGGCTGCTTCCTGAAGGCAGAATTTTATAAGCTTTTATAAAAAGTATAAAACTAAAATCAGTCAGCACTCTGTCACTTGCATAAATGTAAAGAACTCGTAGCTTACAACACACTTTATTAATACCGCATCATTTGATTAACATTTGCAGCTAAAAGCTGCATATTTATTTTTTGTATGTTATTTTCTTCAAGATAATTATAAGGGTGCTATGCTGAGCAGATCACCTCTCCAATGAACAACCTAGGCCAGGCTGCAGAAGCTTTGCTACTGTACCCCTAACATTGAGAACTAGAGGCCCCAGGCTCAGCAAGCAATTGCAAGCAGTTGGCAAGTATTCTGTCCGTCTCGCCATCTGATAACTCATCGTGTTACTCACTTTATCACAGACATTAGAGAGAAAGAAAACCAGATCCAAAACTTTCCAATTATTTCACTGGACTTCAAATCTACCTCTAAATCACATTGGAAAAGGTTTTTTTTCAAGAAAAGTTGAGATGCCACCAATGCAGTGAACAATCACAAGCAAATGGCTCAGGCTCAGCTGGCAACGTGTATTGTATGCTCAGCATTTTGGTCAGGGCACTTCAACATTTAAAAACATAACACAAGCACTATTATTTGGGAATATACTATATAAATCAATGCCACAAATACCTGCTTTTCCCACTGGGATTTTCCCATCTTACAAAAGTTTATAATTACTGGGGACGTGTTAAAGATACACAGTTCTGATTCAGCTTACTATTAGTGCCAGGCTCAGTACTGGAATTACACTTTGGTCCAACGCAACCAAGACAAAGCTTGTCATGATGCTATTACCTGGACCACTTTGCGGATGATTCTGTTGAAGAGCCCCATCAACTGACTGCTGGGCAGTTCTACCTCTTTTTCCAGTTGGTCCAGAGATTTATGCTGTAGGCCAATCCCTAGAAAAAGGGCCTGAGGAAATGACACATATTTCAGTTATAGAGGCTTTTAGAGCAAATACAAATACATAATATTCTCTACACTCCCTACACAAGGCTTCTCTGGTACGAGCTGAAGCTTTGCTCAGATGCATGGGAACACCCCTAAATTATTCTGTAGATGGCAGATGCCATTCCATACTTAGTGCAGATGAATACCTTTCTCCTGAAGTACAGTTCAAGAGCAAGAAGATTTGGAGGGGTTTTTAAGCCACAGCTCAGACCATATTATAAATGCATGGAACGCTTCACTGAACACACAACAGAATATGATCTACACATTTTATTCAAAGCAAATGCTAAAGGTGGAAGAACACTACAAGCAGGAGAAATCACAAAGAGGACTACAAAAGAAGCGATTAACTGAAGCAGTCTTTTTTAAAGATGACATGAGACAGGAAACTATTCCAAGCATGTATACGAAGAGAGGTGAAGCATGGCTTGTTCTCACAGGGATACATACCGACTGTGCAGCAGAGAGAGTTATATCACCCATCTGGTTGAGAAAAAACATCCTGGCAATGGTAGGTACCATATCCATGATGAGATGATAATCCACCATGTTGCGAGAGTACATCTCTAATCTCTTCAGGTCATATGGGATGAAAACCGATTCTAATTCAGCACGGCTGATGGCTGATGGGTAATAAAAAGACAATATAGTCTTCGTAGCTATGCAAGATCTTGGTATTTAACATGTTCCTTTCTACATCAGCAAGTAAAGGCCAACTGCGACCCCATAGGTTCACTTCCCAACACACTTCAGAATTCAACACACTAGGTACAACACTGCTATTCAGACTGGCTTGGTTATTCAAAGCCTTTTCAGACAGACATACATCCATATGAAAAGCAATGCAACTGTCAAAACAGACCAGCATATCAACTTAAAGATGCCAGAGAGACTGAAAGCAATGAGAGCTGAGAAACACAATTTGCCCAGTCTTTAACTATCTTACACCAGTTTTGCTGTTAAGAGCTTTGTTCCCTTGTAGCAGCAACCAAAACTGTTTCACCGAGACAGATACTAAAAAACCAGAGGACACAGATTACCAAATTCTCTCAAGAGGACTCCCCTCTTTTAGACGTATTAGGAAAACAGCAATTTGCTTTTAAGTCAGAAGTGACTATTCAAACTGTCTTGTCTGGCCCTTTTTTTATACTGCCTGTGTGTTTCTCGCAGCAAGTCCTGGACTGAGCCCAATAACATGCAGTTGAACTAAACCCTCTCTCTTAGAAAGACATCACGTTCCAATTTCCAAATTTCTGATGACGATTTTCCTCCTAAGATCCTAAGCAAGCTGCTCTGCCTATTGACCCTTGCTATTCAAGGCTTCCCTTTTAATTCCATACTGGATTTGGCAGGTGTCAGTATCCATCCATGTTTTGTCATGCATTTAGCTATTTCAGTCAGGAGCCTTCTAATTTTGGGTTACTTAAATCTTTGATGAAAAAAGCAGGGGGCGGGGGGGGAAATTAAAAAACCCACAAAAATTACCAAAAAACCACCACTACCTGTTTTCAGTGGCAGAAAATATCCTTTTAGCTTTTCCTTAGAAATACAAGCATTCTTCAGGATAATAGGAACAAAACACAGTAACTGACCAAGAGCAATTCATGGCACTCCACAAGAGACATCATATAATGCATGTATTTGAGAACTCTGATATACATATACATAGACTTCAAACTGCAATCTAACTGAACATTGTAAGCCAGGGTACTCACGTGGTTGTGGCTGCTGTTTGATATTTTTGTTCTGTAGAATATTCAATGCCAACGAGGGAGAGAACGTTCTGAACTGGTAGGAAAGCAGAGAAAGGAACCGCCTCCTAAAATCTATAGGACAAGATGATAAAATAAATTACTCCTGTGGACCTCTACAATAAATATCCCAGAAGATTCTTCTAGTGTTAGCAAAATCAGTTACCTTTCCAGAAGGCAGTAAGCCAAGGCTCCTGTTCAGAGTCCTCTTCATTCAGCGTCTTCAGCATGATGCACGAATGCTCACCAGTCAGGTCATTCTAATAAATAAGATATATTTCCCATCATCCCCATGAACCTTTTGCACTCTAAGCTCAACTGAAGACGACAAAGGTCTTCTAAATCAACAACGCATGTACCAACTGCTACTAATCACTGCTACCTAATGTAAAACCTATGAACTTCTAGAATTTGGTAAATCCCAGTGCTAAGGGGTTTTGGCTTCTTGAGGCAACCACTAATCACCAGTACCAAAAATTCCAGGTACAGCTCAAGAGCCAGAAAAACAACAGAAAAATGCAGTGACATGGGACAAACATATTATTCTCCCCAGAAGTACTGTAACTGCTAGTGCTATCTTCTGTAAACACCTAGAAAAACAAGAGCAGTCAGTTCAAGGGCCACTTGCATATTTTACCAATAACCACATTAATAACCCTCAACAGCTGCACCTTTACTCCAATTTTTTAAGTGCAAACTACTCAGATGACCACATTCACAACCCTAAAACTTTACTTGTTTAGTTAACTATAGGCCCAAAGAACAAAAATGAACATAAAACAAACCCCAAATGTAGCCTCAGAAAACTTTGCTGCCCAAATCACATCTCACAGAAGCTAATGGAAAGATGCCCAGTGATTTCAATAGGGCTGGATTTCATTCAGAAACAGTACGCTACTTACTGGTGTCTGCCTTAGATAAACAGGCACAAATCCAGCACGTTTCCAAAACCTGGGGAAAGGGAAAAGATAAAACATACTGAGAATTATGGAGCTGTTGATTCTACAATAATATTTGTGGTTAAATGCAATCTATCCACCCTACAAGAACAACCGCTGAAAAGTAAGCAAAAGTCTGTAAGACATCCCACCAACTAATGAAAATGAACGCTGACAAAAAGTAGTAACAGCAATCAAACTGACTGAGGTTCTAACTTAGGGGAGTGAAAAATGATGAGTGTGATATCAGAAAATGAACAAACTTTCAAAGACCAACACACATGATACAAGGGTTACTGTATTTGACATGCTTCCAGGGCCTCCTTTAAAAATAGGCAGGCAGGTTTTGACCAATAATATCACAGACTCCTAAGGGACACCCTGGGGACGAGCTGAGGATTTACAGTTTACTTCAGAGACTCTGCTCTTCTTCAGTGAATGATGATTTTTCCCTGGCAACTTCCAGGTTTCGGATAGTCACTTGTGGACCAGGGAGAATCCCAGACTGATCAGTAAAATCCTGCTGACAACCCTTTCCATCCTCCTGTCCCTTCTTGCATCTTAGTTATGAACTGATCCTACAATTCATTTTGCCCAGTAAAAGGAGAACTAGTATAAAAACACCTACTGAGACCAAACATATGGCATCCCAGCCAAAAAAAAAGAAGCCAGGCCCCACCACAACCGTCACTGGCGACCTACCTCCACAGGCCACGGCATGACTACTCATCAGCTGTGCAGGATGTTGCAAATTCCAGCAGGAAGCCCCACATGTGTACCCCAGCCTCTCCCTATCCCACTATTCATCCTTTTTATATCTATCCCACCACAGCTAACAGTCAAATAACTGAAAAAAGTAGTAGTGCAACACTTCATTCTCCCCCTCTGCCCTGACAGGGATCGTTCAAATAAAGACATCTGAACCATTTGCTTTATAATTTGCAAAGATTAAGACTGTTTCACAATAACCATTCAGTTCTGATGCTCTCCTGCCCAGCTGAACAATTCACCATCACATTTTGGCATGAACTTTGCAGCGTGCTTGCCACAGAACAAAACGGGCTACAGTCTCTGCATCAGAAACACCAAACTGCACATAGCTGTCTAACATGGTCCTGACTAGGTCAGTCACAAATTGGCCTCCACTGCTCTTACTTCTGCTGAACTCAGTCTCATCTCATGCGCTTGTACAGCACACTAGGTCCTCTCTAAGTGGGGGTAGGCCAGCAGGGAACCAAGGTTTTTAGGTGATAAATGACTGCTTTGCTTTTAGGCTACCAACAGGAAGAATTCTGCATTCTTCTGAAACTGTCTCCCAAACTATGGATTCACAACCTCCCACACTAGGGCTGATAAAGTCTCAGATACCTAGATATTTTACAGAATTTGATAATATTAAAAAAGGTTGCATTTATTATAAAATTGTATGGTTTTATATAAAACTATGTTGTAAGATGGAGATAAAACTTAAGAAATATTAATACATTATTTACTGCTACAGTAACTCAGTTCCTCCATGGTAAAAAAAGCAATAAGAAGCTGCATTTGCTGGTGAAAAGCATTTACATTAATCAGGAAACTAACAACTAGCTTTGAAGTCAGCAGCAGCTCAAGCTTCTACACGTCACAGGAAGTAGTATTTAACTTCTCCCTTCTTATTTAGAGGCTGTTCTTACTTCTCTAGCTGGAAAAATAGAGCAATTAGAGCTAGTAAACTGTTTAGAAGGGTCACAGAGACAACCAAGAAGGGAATGGGTTTGCCCTCAGAAGGAGTCAGAGGAAAAACTACCCTGAAGGACAGATCGACCCTACTGTACATCAGGAAAAGGTCTTACAGGAGAAGTGGGCTTGGAGCTGTCCCAGTTTTAGAAACCAAGTGAAACGTGCAGAGGTAAAGAGAATATCCAAGGGCTAAAATATCTGCATCTAAACATATACACTATATTATTGATATATATATTATATAATATACATATTATTATACGTGATTTATAGTTATATTTTTGCACTGGATATAACTAGCAAACAGAATACTGTCTTACTTGAGTAATCTTGGTGTCAGGCCATAAGATACCCCTAGATAGTCTAGGTTTTCAGCTTGTCTCTCGCTCAGTTTGAGAAGTAAAGGAGGCAAGTCTTTCCGAGGTGTCACAACCTCTTCTAATAAACTAACAGTCTGAAAAAAAAGTGTAAATGGGTTAGTAGCAATCCTCACAGAAATCTGCAAATTAAGTCTCTTATTCTGCATAAAAAATAAACATGAGTATTTCCTCCTTACAGAAAGAAATCATTATCGAGACTTACAGTGAAAAACAAACAGCTTAGCATAACAGAAAATAAAAAAATATGTACTGAGCTCCATACCTCACTGCTTACAGTTGCAATTTCTTTTGGCTTTTGAATTGTTTTTTCTTCCAAACATGGGAATTTACCTTCATAGTACATCTGCAGTAAAGTCAGAGCTCTGCTGCCATAGCCCATCTGTGAAGTAGGAACAATACACTCTAAGCAAAAAGATGTATCTAGTTTTTAAGACAGGGCAACAACATTCTCCCCTTACAAAAATATTACCGATCATCAGTGCAGAGATCACTCAGTTAGTGCAAAAATGCATTTTCTTTGCTACATAGCAGCTCCACGGAGAAGGACACTACAGAACCTGGATGTCCGAAATCATAGTGAGAGCCCAGTTGGTAGATTAGGACTGTGTAATAATTCTTGGTGCTTAACTCTGGCACTCTGAAAATGCCAAACACCAGTATGAACATTTGGTAATCGCACAATAAATATCAATGGATCTTGATTGTATATTGCAGCTTGGGATGCTGGCATGCTACAATGCTGCCTAGTAATGACAAAAGCACTGGTTTGCTACCCACCCAGAGGAAAGCAATGCCCCCCAGTCTGCTGTGGCATCTGACCATTTCCGTACGTCTGACCTTATTCTGCTACTACCACTGGCTCAGTCCCCAAGCTTAAAATGCTGAGAACTGGAGCAACTGAAATGTTTGTCCTGTTCTTGACTTCTGCCTGTACAGCCATTCTCATGGCACCACTGCTGACTATTGACAATAAGTGGGTTCCAAAATACTTTACCCCCTGATAATCCGGATGAACTGCAATACGAACAACACGCCCACCAGAGAGGCCCCCAAAGTCCGGATCTTGAAACTGTATAAGAGACAAATGTCAATTTAAAGAACACAGACAGGTACTCTGGAAATAAGAAATAGTGCTGAAATATATCTTGGGTGTGAGTACACAGACAAATTATTCACCTGCTCTGAAATGGTCCAGGGAATAAGATCACCAGAAGCTTTCTTCCCCCTAGAAAGGCTGTTCATGATAGACTGGCGAGAGATCTCTCCCTCCATGCACACCTGCCAGAAAAGGTGAAAGACCATTAATGGAGAAAAAGTGTTTTCTCCTACAGTTGCTCCACTACAGCGGAATCAAAATCTATACTCAGTTGCTGAGTCCATTATGCAGTATTGACATTTCATGTGATCTGTGCTCTGCGACGTGATGAGCAAACATGCATGTGTCAAAAAACCACTTTGCCCCTAAAAGCCCTGACTCAAAAAGCATACCAGCGGGCCAGCCAGGTACATCTGACACAGCAGGCGTTGCACTATGGTGCAACAGAAGCCTGAAGAGAGCCAAGCATAGAAAGTGCTCTATGCATTTTCTGTAGTCCATCAACACCAAACATAAAAGCTTGTCCCACCAATATTTCTCTTTAAATATCATATATTTTTCAAGTAAATGGGGCTTTTTCTTTTAAGAAACAGTAGATTTAACTAGCTGCATCAAACACAGATAATTAAGAATCTGTGTTAAGGGAGGAAGGAAGCATATAGTCAGATACCCAGCAGTCAAGGGCTGAAATATTTCTACATCTCTAAGCATGTACTTCTGAGGAGTTTGTATTTTTGCAGTTCTACTGCAAATGAAAGGAATGTTAGAAACATGGGATAAGCAGAGTGAACCAGTGAACCAACTTTCTTTGTGGGAAGTTGAAATGGGAGGACAAAGTCATCTCTTGAAGCAGTAGTTCAGCTCCTCACCACAAACACGTTGTGGAGACTGGGAGGTCTATGTGAAAGGATCAGCATCACAATGTACTTATACAGCAATTAGTGTTAATGAAAGAAAGTGGGGGGAAAAACATAGCCTTAATACACGTTGTAACACACACAAAAACACAGCCCTAAGCTACCATCTACTACTAGGTAGTACACTGCTGTCGCAGTAGACTGGTAGTACGCTGTCTCACAGCAGTGTACTGCTTCATTACTGAACAGTTCACTTCATAGATACGTGCTGCGCTCTTACCTGAACGACAGCAAGTACTTCTGGTAACGAATTCTGGGTAGGTGGAACAGGCGGCAAAAGGCAAAAAAGATGATGGGCAGGTGCATCAGATAGCATCTGGAGGTCATTGGGTGAGTTCTGGAGGGTAAAGACATATCAGAAAGTTGAAGAATTACTCCATGAGAAGAGCTTCAAAGTCCAGTGTAATGTTAGTAGCTGACTTCTAAACAATCCTCCATTTTCTGAATTTAGGGCTATTAAGAAACTCAGAACTAGTACAATACTGATGGATGAAGAAGCTCACAGGCCAGTTCATGGCTATTATACTACCAGACAATATCGTTTTTTCTCAAATGAAACCTCTTGCTCTCATATGTAAGGAACTGAACTTTCTGTTTTTATATAGTTGCTTATCTCTTAATCTACCAAACCTTAAATAATTCTTTTTTAAGCATCAGTTTTTTAGTACTCAGGACTTCAGTACTTACGGACTTCACCACTCACATTTACTAGTCACCCATGGTCTTGAAACCTTGAGATGAATTATTACTCTTTTCAGCAGTGCAATGGTACTACTCTTTTGGTTAACTTGAGGCTACTAAAACACGGTAAAGAGAACTGCAAAAGAGGTTCATCACTGATACTATTCCGACAAGCTTGTAGGCTCATCTAGAATTTAGTCTCCAGAATTTCTCATGACAAAAATATTCCAGATATCTGTAAATCCAGTATATACAGCCAAGACCAAGGCAGAGATGTTCTCAGAGAAAGGAGAATACATATCCGTATGCAACAAGAAGCAACTGAAGCTGTTCAGGAACCTCAGTTAGGCCAATTCAATTAGACTGTCGTAACAAGCACTGCTCCCTCCACAAAATTCATAGCTGAATTTTTGACAGAAGTAGCACAAGCTTTACCTTGTAGTGTGAAGCCACATAGAGGGCCATCAGTCTCTGCAGAAAAACTTCTGATGCTCTGTGGTAACAAAAAAGTGTGTCCCTATTTACATAGTATCTAAACAGAGGGGTTAAGGAAACAACCGCCTTGGAAACAAGGAAAAATCTCATTGGTTTAGGAGTAGTATTTTCAATACAGCCTTGGGCTACATGCTGGCTTGTGCTTTTAGACTCCACAGTTCTATCTACAAGAATGAATAACTTTGGGCAGTGTTCATAGCTTTCACACCCTTCATCTGTAAAGCTAAACCTTTCATAACTCCGACAAGGACTTCCCTTCATTCAACCCCTCCTTAGGATTGTCTCTGCAGTAAAAGTGGAGTTTGGTGATGCCCTAGTAACACGCACCACCAGTCTTACACAGCAGCGATAAGAGCTTAGCTCCAGAAGCGTGGTCTTAAAAGACTTTTGCCAAAAGATCATGTGCTGAGGCCATCACATTAGCTGGAAACCCCACTATTAATCAGCTTGAAAAAGCCTCCTTCACTTGAAGCAATGTATTTTCCATCAGAGCACAACATTTGAGTAAGGATACAGGTCACAAGTCTCAGGCAGCGGGCAGCCAGAGATAATTCTGGTGATGCTGAGACAGTCCAAACACAGCAGATCATTTAGCCACTTTTCAACTGGGTCACCAGGGGCATATCTGATTGATTCATGGAGGGAGACTTCATGCAATGTACGAGCTGCAAACAGATTCAAAAGAAGATCATGTTGGAAGTTACAGCTAGCAAAGAATCCAATAAGATCGGTGTCCTTTGAAGGGCTCCCAGGAGATTAGAAAATCATTACTCGCATAGCTTTCATCCCTTAAAAGCCTTTACATCTGAAAATCGTGAGGAAAAAACAGAGGAGAGCTCCTTCATTTTCCCATACCACTACCCTCCTACAGCTGCAAAGTACATGGCCACACAGGATACCCACAGGGCTTGCCAGTTAGCAGCACCAGAGATCATGGCTATACACTGCGCTCCAGAACACAACGGAGTACCTGAGGTGAGTTTAGCCGTAGCGGTAGATTTGTTCTCTGCTGTCATGGTGACTTGGGTTTGTGCACTCTGCTGACGGAGCTGCTGAATGAGCTTCAGAGATAGTGATCGACCAGTACCCTCATACCTGAAAAGCAGAAGACAAAAGTCTGAAGCAAATAACCACACAGCAAGCCTGAGCCATGGGGAAGGCCCAGCACAGAGCTGGGCTGCCATCCAGAGCTATGTCCCGTTCTGAGGCTGCCGAGGGCCCCAACCGTCTGTGAGAATTGCTGCCTTCTGATGTTCTTGCTCATGTAGGACAGGGCAGCCTACCCTGTCACTTTCTTAGTCTCACCACATTGGAAGGAACATGTCATTCTGCCCACTCTCCTAATAGACTGCAGAATCCTGTTTATATATCTGCTCCTTGTATCAGAACAGAAGAGGTGCAAGTCAAACACTTAATGAATCCACAGTGGAACTAAAGGAAAGCAGCAAGTTCAAGTATTGACTCTTGGTTATTTTAAGGAGCAATTCCATGACAGATCAAGAATTAGCATGACCTGATGTAATAGGGTGTAATAAAAAAAGTACTGTAGATAAGAAACAGTCCACTTGCACAACTGCTTTCCCAGGTAGACAGTGGCTGCTCAAGCCTTACCCGTTGATTGTAGAAGCCATGAAAACAAGGTAAGGGCCTAGCAGGTTTTTCACCAGGGGTAGAGGAATGGCAGCAGCTTCATCAATCACAACAAGTTCAGCTTGACCCAGTTTCACAGAATCAGCAGGGTGTATGTACTGCAAGGAATGAGAGGACACTATCATTTTCAACAACAGCTTGTCTGGGAATTAGGGAAGTGTCAGAGTTGGCAAAGCTGGAGCCCTGAAAAGCTGTTTGTTGTCCCTGTTCTCCACGACCATCAAGCCAGAGACTGAGACATGAAAACAAACAGCTGGGAGAGGGTTCATGTTACCCTAACAAGGACTGGGTCACACATCTTGTCTTGCACATTTCCACACAAATTTATCTGCAGAGATCGTGAAAATAAAGGAAATCGAATAACTAGAAACATAAGCTCTTCCTTCACTGTTTCTTTCAGCTTCCTTTGCTTTTGTTTCAAGAAGAAACCCACAAGCAGTAACCAAGGGAACTCTGTAATCTACGAGTTATTCACAGAAAGAAATAAGGCATTTTGTGAAGGTCACTCACCAGAAGAAAAAGTCTGCCTTAAAGCAAAATCAATCAGGACAGTTACACATCACATAAAATGAACATGCTTAAAATCAAAGCAAGTACAACATCAGTAAAGCCAGCAGCTAGGAACAAAAAGTAGAAAGGCAGGAGGGCAAAAGAGGCCAGTTACCTGAATGGTCTGTCTGTGCTCCTTGAACACATTCACTCTGACAACAGCCTTGTTAAACTCTGGATTTAAAGACTGAACAATCTCATAGTCCAGATGTTCCTGAGAGAAAACATTGTTAAAGAGTACGAACAAGCCAAGATCTAAGAAAAATACTATTTACCATTATCATCAAAAATAAGCTCACTAAGAATACACTGTTATTTCAGATTCTAGTTAAAATCTCCCGTAACAAAAGCTTCAGAGGCCTGAGAACTGAGAAATTATTTACTTATGTTAAAAACTATTTCACAAAGAAACTGATTTACCTAATTTAAAAATAGAGAAGGAAACATAACTGGACTATGATTCATTTTTGCAGAACATTACTAAAAAGGGTGGTAACTAATATATGTCAACAAAAAAATCACAGATAAGATGCAAAACCCTTCCTAAACAGGAACGCTGTGAAAGTATCGTAAAATAGCCTGCTCTCCTTACCTGATACTGCAGTGCATCAAAGCCTTTAAATATGAACTCAAAGAGAGTGTGAAGGTTATCAGGGCTTGGAGATGTGACAAAGATGTTGGAGTAACTGCACAGAAATATAAAACAAGAGTTTAACTCTTTTTCTAACAAATTTTACATATACATATTAAATAGAATGTTTTCTTTACATGAGGGGTCGATTTTACCTATTAACCAACACACAGCAGACTCCTTTAGACACTCAACTCGGTTTATGTGTGATTATATTTTTAAAGACTGAGGTTTTCTTATTACTATAAAATAGAAAATCTTTAATATCAGTGTATGCAGCAATCAAAAGATGTAAGAATGAATAGAAGGGATGTAGGACTGGAAATTATAAATATTAAAAAAAAAAAAAAAGAAAAAATAAAAGACAATCTGAATAAACTCATGGATGCAAATAAAGCCTGGGAGATTGTGGGGATTCACTCACCCAAAAGCTACTGCCCCAGCAATAGCCAATCCCAAAGCAGCAGATTTACCACGTCCCCTGGCTGCTGTTAATGCCACAGTGCTCCGCAGAGTCTTCTCAGAAATGGCTTCAATAAATTTTAGAACTGCTTTTGCCTGATGATCAGAAAAAAAAAGAAAACAAAAATCAGCTGTGTTTAAATTGCTTTCAGCATTACCTACACTTACCACTAGTACATGTCATCTTTCCTGAAACAGGAAGAAGGAAGAGAAAGGCAAGATGGGAGAGCTGAACATTAAAACCCAGACAAATAATGTGCAAGAACTGGTAATCTTGACCCATTGAGTTCTTGAAATTATTCAGGTCCACTGACCACAGAGTGTATTCAGCAAGATGGGAAGAGGCACACTGCTCTCAGCGGAGGAAGATGAACATATCTGGGCAGTGAGAAGACCTACTATAAAAGGGCTTAAGCAGTGCACAGCTCCGGGAGCCACCAGGCTGAACTGCAACTTGCCAGTGGATACTCTGAAGCAGGAAACACAATTGCCATGGGGCCTTCGTTTGCACTAGTCAGCGATTCTCAAATTGGAGTGAAAAAAGTGTAAGGGAGGCAGGAATAGGAGCGTATTAAAACATGATACAGATTTTCAACTTCTATTCAGAACTAAACTGAACAGAAACTTCAGGTTAAGTTTCCTGCTTATTTCAAACCCTGAGAGTTCATCATCCTTTTAAATGTGGACTTATCCAGATCAGCTTCCTGTCTCCATTCTAGTCCTTCCACTTATTCTCAATTTCATGAAGAAAATCGCTGATCCTGTCGTTGAGCTGCCCTGTCCAATCGATTTTTCAAGGAAATTCTCTAAGACTACACCCATCACTGTTCACACTCGGATTTGATTACATGCAAGATGGGACACAAACGTCAGTACCTAAGGTGACCTGTCAAGCACAGAGTATCTCAAATTTAAACACCACACCAACCTGATCCAGGGTTTTACAACCATCCACCAAAACTCCTACAGGCTGTGTATCCTGCAAGCTCTCCTTCAGTTCTTTTAGCTCCAAGTCCTGTGGCCGGAGGCTATCTTCCTACAAGCACAGGATTTACCATAACAGGATTAGTAAAGCACGCTTCGGCACAATTATACCTTTGTGACGTCTGCTGATATCTTTTATCAGGCAGAGAAAGATATCTGAAAGGAAACGTTACCACAAGTTGAATACACTCCTTAAAAACAGAAAAATTCAAACAGACAGACAGGTATTTAACACTTCAATTTTAATGCGTCTTCAGGAGAATGGTTACACAAGAGGTGGGTAACCTGGCTTCCCCAAGCTTGGAGGGAAAAAGGAAAAGATTTTTCAGTACGTAGTAGCTAGAGAATGGCATTGCTAGGAAGAAGAGACCATGGACAAATTTTCTGAAGAATTTAATTCATTTTTCAGTCTTCAGGCTGTACCAAAATTTTATGATCTTTGTTATACCTGTCATATGAGGTGTACATGTTGTCATGTAAGGGGAAGAACTACTGCAGCAGCAATAGATCAGTTTTCAAACCAATTTTCAAAGCCAAACAATAAACTTGGTGACAAAAGCAATCAATTTTAAATGGGAATGAATTCTGATTTTCCTTATTGTCACTTGAAATTCCAAAGGCATCAGTCTGTCCATCCAACAGATAAGTGTTTGTGCTGCTGTCAATATTGTTATAATGCTAAGGAGGGGTTGTTTTGTTTTGTTTTTTAAAATCAGTGCCTTGTTAAAATGTTTTTGCCATCTCTGACATAACTTATGTGAATATTCCTTAGGCCACACAAAACAGTTCAAAAGCTTAAAGATTTCTATTTAAAACTGGTTACATTTCACTTTAGTCTACAACTGAAAATAACAAAAGGATACATTTCTAACAGTGCAAGCTATACATCTGGTTTATATTCAGTGAATGTTTCCCAAGATGTGGCATGTGTAACTCAGAAATTGAAACAACTACCACAGCTTCTAGGTATCAGGTGTCTCCTGAGCTTGTAAATATACTTATTTCCAAAGTGTTTTCCCACCCTCCAACTGTCAAAAGGTCTTTTTGTTTCATCCCAACTGTCCATCACCTTGAAATCTCCCTATGCACTTCTGAAACAGAAACCACAGCAATTTAGCTCCACCTTACTAGGCTAAACACCAATACAGCAAAATCAATAAATACAGGCAAGCACAAAAAAAAAAGCTGTGACAGAAAAAAAAACCAAGGAGGAAAGAAAAAACAGCTTCCCATGCTTCACCCATACCAGGTATAATTTTTGCAGAACATTCTACTTCCTCTCTGCAAGACCATTATTTGATATAAATCAGGGCGAAAGGAAAGCTTCCTCTTTTTTAAATCTTTAACACCCTGTGGTCAACTCAAACCAATTTCTCCCAAGGAAAAATGGCTGACATCGCTTACTGACCTGCGACTGTGGTGGAACAGGCGTGATGTTTGCAATGTGACTGGAGATGGGCAAGATATTCAGCTGATCATCAATCACGATGCAATTCTTGCATGAAGACAGAGACAGAATGAACCTGAGCAGTCAAGCAAAGGCAACTCAGTAAAAACACTAGCAACACAATCGCATTTTGGTAGTTAATTTAAACTGTCTTCTAAACCCAGACATGGTATTTACAGCTGCAGCTACTTACAGCTGAGCTATGACAAGTTCACACAACTGGCAGTACGCCTCTTACCACAAATCAGGGTCATCTACACAAAACAGGTATCCACTTACCAGGATGTCTCCAAAGAAGAACACTAACTAAAGACGATCTACCAAGACAGCATTTAAGAGGGAGGTAGCTGCATAAAAGTAAGATGTGAATCCACAGCAACTGTCACAAGTGCTGACCCCTGAAGACTGCAGTCAGTGCTGGTTATTAATTCTTCTAATTTCTGACATCACATAAATACCTGCATGCTAAAGAACGATTCCTGCAGTTTTCCTATGGCTAGAGTTAGGGCTTGCTCACTCAGTAAGAGCTCTTATTCTATACAACAAAAGCAGAGAAAACACCTTTACAAGACACTTCTAAAACCACAGAGAATACTCCACACTAAGCAGTTTTATGTTTTCCAGTAGTGCAGTAAGTATCTGAACTTCGGTGCATTTGGAGCACATGTTTCTATGGAGCATTTCAAGAAAGGGACTCGCAACAGCCCAAATTTGGGCCTATTTGCATATATCCCTTGTAACATATGCCAAAATTTTATACACAACTCCTCCAACAACAAACTGCATTCGCTTCCAGAATAGTACGTGAAAAATTCACTGAAGCAGCCAAGAAGCCCTATTCCAATGCAAACCTACAGGATGCTCTCCTAATACGAATACACAACATTGTTCCAGGTGCTCTTTTTTTGGGCATACAGCCTAGATCCTTTACACTCTTAATAACTTACCTCTCGTTAAACCGTCCTACCACATCTTGGTGTGCCTCTGTTCTATATCGAGAGTGTACATCCTGAAACAAAAAGAAAAAGTCAGTCTGGAGAAGGAACAGCAGTAACAGTGCTATTTACGAGATTGTTACTCATGGGACAATCCAGCTTCTTTCCCACTCTTGTGGATTACAGTCTCCCTTTCCATCAACACCGCATCCCAGACAGCATTCTGATTTTCTGTTTGTTGTGAAACATCCACATTTTCCAAATACTTATTAAAAATGTACTTTTCCCACCAATACTTTTCACGGTGGTCTTGCTTATTCTCGCCTGCCTTAAAGGTCAACTCTGCCAGGTACAGAACATTTCAAACACCTCAGGGATGCTAAGAAAAAATAGTCTACCACTTTAATTCAGCTACTGGCATTATTACTAATGGAAACCGTTCCTGCTCTAGGTGTAAGTGTACCAAGTTCATATCTAGAAATATACAGCAGCTGTGAAGCTGATCTCACCTAGCAACAGGTCACAAAACACTCAAGAGACCTATATTTTACTTAACTTTCTATTACATGGACCCATAGCACAAATACTTGCCCAAACTATTGTGAAACAAAAGAACACAGTTACATTTGTGAATGACAGGTGTTTCTTCCTTGAAACCTAACAGCATTTCAGAACACAGTGGTTGGCAGAACTGCCTAAGCATAAGACATTCAAACATAGATGAATGAAGGAGCAGGAAAGATGATGGAAGGAAGACCATAGCCCATAAAAAAAGAAAAAAAATAACCACTTAGCATCACCACAATGTACCCGCTTACACTATACAGAAATGTTACATTGAACATACCATGGTCATTGTATAAAGCTGCTTCAGTGAGTTCATAGTTCTCAGGAGGATCACCACAATTCCACCCCCTTCTACTGTTTCAACAGTTCTAGCTAGCAGGTTTGGAGTCAAGGCTTCAAAATCCTAGGAAATAAATAAAACTTCAAAGTTGCCTAGAGTTCACCAGCACAACTAGCACCTACTAATAGGAGCAGAAAATCTAAAAGCATTATCTCTCAAAGCTCAATTCACGCTTAACATTTACGTTAACCAACATACCATTAAAATTCTACCAGCAAAGCTACCTCATCCTCCCAAAACTTGTAAGATATGTACGGCCATCATAATTGAAATAAGAGAAGCAACAAATACTATCCCTGCGGCATTTAAACTGAAAGCAATTGATACTAGCGCAATGTCCTTTTTAAGTCAAAAGTTCAACTCCTTACCTGAAGTACACACATGCCAAAAGTGTTACCAAGAATCTTGTGAGTTTCGTTGTAATAGCAGTAGCGAATGTTTGTGGCTGCTATAAATAACTCAAAAGGATCATCATCCTTTATGTTTAAAGTTCCACTTTTAATCTTCTTCTGTAGTTGTCTCATCCTCTTCTTCCGGTGGCTGGAGAAAAAAAATTATACAGAAGTTTGCTTGGAAAAAGGTTCGAGGAAAGTGCATTCAGGCCTACATTCAAGTTCAACTGGAAATCAGAGCGCAGTCTCCAAGGAAAAAAATTTTGGATCGCACTTGCTGCTTTCACGGTATGTTCCCATGTGCCCTCACCCCAAAGTAGTGGACATCACACAGAACCAGCTGGTTTTGCAAGAATTTCCTTGGTTGGCATCATACAGTGTCAGGTAACGCCTCCTTCCTGACTTTGTGTGCAGACTGTAAGTACGCACACAAATCTGAGAATTAACGTTTTAAACACTTTTTCAAAACAAAGGCCTTCTAATGCTTAATCTGCGTTCAGTCCTAAATATTGCCGAGGCTAAAAAGCTGAAGAATTAATGCTTTGGCCTTTCCAGGTTAAAAAGGTGAGGGAGAGATTGGTCTCAGACAGAGTTAGCATTAAAACTACAGAAAGAAACCAGAAGCACCTAGTGCCGGCGTCAACTATATTACCGAGGCTAAATTTTAGTTCTGGAAGACCAAACTTCCTATAGCTCCTCCAAGAATGAATCTTGTTTCTCCTTATAAGTGAACCACGCAACCTACGCTCAGCAGATCAGTCACGGAGCTTTTGATTCACACAGAGCAGCGACCGCAGCATGAGACACGAGGTATCTTACCTGCTAAAGCCCAGCTCCTTTTTGTAACACCATAGGACAGAGGGTCTGGCCTTCACAGTTGCTTTAGACAACATGTGATGAAGTATGACCACCTGCCAAAACACAGAAACATTCATGAACAGTTGTACTCACAAGCTAACACTGAAGAGCAAAATATTTTTCTATACTTGATTTTACAGCTGTGTTTTCTACCAAGCAACCCTGTGCAAAACAGAAGGATCCCTTGACACGTTGTGAAGGTTACATTCCTTTTTACACAGGCCTGTGAGTCTGCGCCTTCTCCTGGGCTGCATGACATTGAAAACACTCAATTATACCTGTCATTTCCTTTACACACTTCTTTGGCAAAATTGCTAACAACTGGACAAAGAGAAAGCAATTATTCCAGGCTAAATACAGTTCCTGTTACTTGTCTCTATACTATATTTTGCAAAAGGTATTTCAGATTTCTCCTACAATTTCACAAGATTTCATTTTGAATTTTAATCTTCTAGTGGGTTTGGCAACCCACCTTACTGCTATGTAGCCTGCACATTCAGTAAGAACACTTCCTGCTTTGGAATCCAACTCATCAGTGAAAATACTGAACGCAACCAGACTCGGGGTATGCCCCACCAGAACTCACCCATCCACTTCAGCAGTAAATTAACGACAACTTTCTTGTACCACCAGCTGATCAACTCATTGTTTTTCAGGTTTTTTTTAATAACTAGTTTATTTTACTTCCCCAGGATGTGATGCTAACTGAATTATCCTAATACGTTATGGTTTTGCCATGCTGTTCTTCCCTTTTCCACTTGAAAATCACAACTCTAGAGTCTCTAAAGAGAAACCAGTTCAGCCATTAATTTCCTTCATACGTTACCAAGCAGGTCCAGTCCAAGTTCTGGTGTGGCGACATCTGCAAGATGACTCAGTCCGTAAAACACAGCTCGAGCACAAAACCGTAACACCTTATCTTTGGCCCCAGATATATATATAAAATATATACATATATAATTCCGATTTGCCTTTCATTTAACGTGAGCTTCCCCCCCAGGAGATGCTGACGGAGTCTCCCAAACCCCTCCTAGCAGCCTCTCGCGTCGCCGCACCGCGGTGAGCCGGTGACCTCCCGCACGCCATTGCTCTGCCTCCTTCGCTGCCGGTTTTAACGCCCGCTTTACAGAGAAAAAAACCGCTACCGGCGGGTTACAGCTCAACCGTTCTCCCAAGGGCTGGGTTCAACCCCCCCCCCCCCCCGGGAGGGTTACCTGGTCCTTGCCGCGGTCGCCGACCACCACGAAGAGGGCCCGCTGCCGCTCCGCCACCCCGTTCTCGATCAGGACCCGAATGCGGTTGTCCACCTTCCGCCGCTGCATGGCTGCGGGGCGTCCGGACCTTCCCCGCCGCCCGAATCGAGTCCCGAGGGCCGCCCGAGCCCTAGTCC
>JAVJGG010000021.1:27385079-27397605 GCA_035590195.1 Aviceda cuculoides | reverse complement strand
GGGCGCGCGCGCCGCCCGGCGCCGCAGGACCCCGAGGCTGCCCCCGCCGTTCGCCTGCGCACCGTATATATATATATATATTTTTTTTTTTATATGTAATTTTTTTTTTTAAAGCATAAGAATTTAAGCTAGTTTTCCACATGGGACGACATTTTCCGCAGTGGAGCTGAGGAAACACGCCGCGATCGGCGCCTCGGCGGCGCACTTCTTAATTCACAGTTTTAGCTGCGTTAAAAGCCGCCCTGGCAGAGGGCTGCCATTCACCAGAAGGGGCTCCGTGAGGTGAAGGTGTTTTAAAAAGGGAGGCGGCTGGCAGCGGCAGTGCCCCCGGCCTCGGAAGACACCCCTCAGCAGGCACCTGCACCCCCTTCCAGGAGAAGGTGGAGAAGCCATGTCAGGCGTAGGCCTGAAGCTGAGCTAGAGAACGCGTGGCGAGCACCAGGGACATATTACTACGAGAACGAACAGCGATGAAGTATTTGCTCAAATAACATGGATTCTCCGTCCAGGAAAAAACACAGGAGTTGTGGAAGCTACTTTTCAAATTACCTATGTGCCCTCGATTACGTATCGCATATACCAGAACAAGTTGGCGCCTGGAAATACCGCAGGCCCCTGCGAGCGGCCGGCTCCCCAAATCCCAGAGATACAGAACTTCCACATCTCTTTGGTTAGTCCAGCCACTTTTGTGCAACTGACTGTGAAAAGGGCATAAACCAAACTCCAACTGCCACGGCAACACTGATTTTCTCTTCTAAAATCCTTTGTTCTAAATAAATGTTGCTTGCAAAAGCCAGCCCTGTTGGAGTAAACAAGATGCCTCTAACGATTTTATGAAGATACTCCATTTCCACCTCCTGCAGTTCTACATCAGCCATACGCTGTGTGTCACTCCGTGTCCTTTGGTACTGGAGGGGGGGGGCATCTGGATACACAGCATTCCCATGGAAACAAGACTGCGGAAAGCAAACAGAGCACATACACAGAAAAATAACAAATCTTCAGGATACATTATCATCCCAAGAAATGTTAGGAACCTTGCTTCTCAATAAAACTAGCTTGTAGCTTGTAACGTTTAAGCTCCACTGTTTAATAAAACCACAGCTGTTAGAAAGTTTTCTGCACAAAATCCCAAGCTGCACAACTGTGGAGCTGCTACATGAAAACAATTTATCAATCTGACTTGGTTTAAATTCTAGTACGTTTTCAGAAACACTAAATTTATTCTCAAACTGACAGCAAAACTATTCCTAATAACGTAAAATCTGTAACATTAACCTTTCAATACCAAAGTTGAGCCAAGCTATTTGCATAGATATATTTATTCTTAGCTTTTAATACTAAAAAAAAAAAAAAGTTTTGAACATTTGAACAATGAAATATTTAAACCAGGTAACATCGTAGGAAAAATGTGTTTAATACCACTGAATGTATTTTGGGATAAAATATTTAAGTTTTAAAATATAGCAAAAATATGATAAAACTACTGTATTAATAATCATAAAGGCTGTAGAACAGTATTTTTTGAGGAGGTGAACCCAAGTAAACCCAGTTACTGAGACAAAACCACCAATGCAACAGAAGTGTAGCAAGACAATTCCTTAAGGTATAGGTATGAAATATTTGCTTAGAGGGAAGGACATAAAACATTTAAATAGATTTATTTTTCAAGTGTTTACATAAGCCATGGACCAATTTGCTTTAAACGCTGAGTTAAAGAACTGCAAAGACATATATACAGGTATGTTTAAGGCCATCAGAAAATTTAAACCTGACAATTAACTAAAACGTAATTCTGAAGGATTTATATGGTAGATGCATTACTAAAATTTATTCTAAAATTGAATAGCTTCAAAAAAGGAAATACATTTTCATTTAATAAAAGTCTAATGGATAATTACTAAAATTTATCTTGATACCGAAGTTTCAGGTGTACTCTTGATCCACTATCGAGTATCTGAGCACATTTTGTAGAAAGGAGAAATTGGCCACCATAGTTGGAACTGAGCTAGTTACACCCATCTCATTATTTTATGAACATAAAAAACGTGGTGCTGGGGAAACGGAACCTAGCTTTTAAAATTAATGGGTTAATAATCGCAGCAAGAGCTAACACAGATTAATTTAACTCAGAACAAAATGTCAAGTTAGGCTGAAGTTTTCCTAATACAGTTCTCTCAAGCACCACTCAAATGGGCTTTAGGATGCAGATTTTGGAAAACAGGCTTCTCCATTAAGGCTGGATCTACAGAGCCACAAATAATTTTAATTGCATTATATTCAAAAAGCCTAAGAAAGGGGTTAATAGAACAGCACCTCTAACCCTTAGACAAATAGTTTAGGAAATTAGTTTCTCATCAGAGACTCTACCATACCACACCAAAAATACAGCAACACTCAGTTTCTGAAACCCTGCAGGAATAGACAGAAATCCAAGATGATGCTTTTAATTTTTCTTACAAGTGTACGAGTGTCAAGGGCTTGCTTTCACAGAGAGAAAGAGACATGAAGTTTCTTTAACAGTCTACTACAGCGTAGATATCTTCTTTCCCTTTAGTGTTAGATGATTTGAATGCAACATTGAACTCTTAAGCAGCCAGGTGCAGTGGTTCTCAAAAGCATGGAACCTGTACTCTTGGAAAATGTACCGACTGGGATGAAAATCACCTGAATGTAAAAGCAAGCGGTATTTGCAAACCGGGAAGTTTGAAGGACCTTCCCCATCTCCCTCCCTCTGGAAAAACAAACTGGCCAAACAGAAACACATTATAGCTTAAGCAATTAGCCTTCTTCATGACTATCAGGTATGCTAATCTGGTATCGAATAAGGGAATTGTCCCAAAGTTCATGTCAAAGCTCCTTCTGTTAAGTTCTGCTACGGACTATAAGAAAGCCAAGATTAGTATGAGACCATCCAAACGCTCAGATGCTGATGTTAAGATTTCTTTGACTGTTCCATCACAACAAATTTTGCCATTTAGAGAAAACCAGAATTAGAAGGAAAACTACACAATTTTGCAATGTTTGCATTTTCAGTAAACTTCCCAACAATAATCATAACTATATTTAAGCCCAAATTTAAATCAGGAAACAATCTTTTGAAGTTGAAAGTTGTATGTTCAGGACTGTTTCCTGCTTCCTATTAAGATGAGGCAGATTTTCAGGTCAATCACCTACCCACCCCATCTGTAGAACTTTGCTGGTGCCAGCTCAAGCATTTAAAAACCCTTTCTAGTCCATTCCGTATTCAATGCAGATGGAACACTGTAAAATCAGGTGCATAGATTTGAAAGACTAAAATATACAGCCTACTTCATATAGTCACAAACCTCAACTCCAGCTATAAATTTGTATCTTCAAGTACCTGTTTCGATACTTTGCATACACTTTAATCAAGAACAGTTTCACATGAGCAAGAGGGATGATCTTTTATTTTTCAAGATGTGACTGGCAGCCTTATTAATGGGGCTGGTTAATGAGCAGTGTTCTCACGTCCCTTTGTACCCACAGGAGACTTGAGATGGGAGAAAACTGAAGAATACAACACAATTTTGTCCACTAAGCCCAAACACTTTTATCTCAGGTGTGCATTTATAATAAATGGTCTTGCAAAGAAGAGGTAAGGAAAGTCAACTACTCAGCTCAGGCAACACCAGAACTTAAAAAAAAAAAAAAAAAAAAAAGGAAGATAAAGATTTTTCTGATCGATTGGTTTTGTATCTTATTCTGCTGGACCACAAAGGTTTTGCCTTATTTCCTTCTAATCATGTGAAGGGTAACCACTTTTTCAGTATCATTTATCACTATTTCAATGCTTGTCTAGAGGTAAAGCCTTTTCAGTAACTTTTCGCTCACCAAAGTAGTTACTCAAATGCCATTTGGGGGAAAGAAGGAAGCTCAATCCATTCTCCAAAGACACGTATGAAGGTAACCTGTAACCCAATCAAAGAATCTGCCGAACAAATAAGGTCAGCAGGACATTTTGAGAAGACACATTTTTAAGGTCACAAAGTTCTCTGAGCTATGAAGTCCCAGCACAATACATTAACTGTCTATTAACAAGTCAACACTACCCTTCCAACTACTCTGGATGAAGTTATGCCTTAAGAGGTTGCTATACATAAAAGACAGTATCTTGGAAAGAAAACAGGGATTAAGTGAAGCCTAGTCATCCCTCCACAGCCAAATCCAGAAGTCGTATTGGTGAACTGTTCTTAAAAAGACAGTCCGTATTCAGTGAGAACACAGAAGTAAAATGTAGGACAAAAGTGACCTTAGGTATGAGACAATAGCTATGATTTCCGAGTTAAGTATTTAAGTTGTAGGACATCTAGGAAGGATCCAGGTTTCCCAGACACAGGCAGAAACATCTGGAAACTCAAGTGATTTATAAATTATTTACTCAAGAATCCTTGTATTACAGCCTAAACAAAAGAAGACACTGAAGCTAGAAGTTGTTCTCAAACACATACCACTGTACAGCCTAGCAATATTAAATAAAGCCCCTGCCAAAATAAAAATCTGCATCTCCTCATAGTAGCTGTATATGCCAGAAAGCAGTCATAACTAGTCTTGCTACGCTCCCAGAAGACTGATTCACAGAGAGATCAAGTAAAACCACCGAAGAGTGCAACTGATGCGTCTACATGCAGGCTCAGAAGTAGCACTTCGTTAGGCTCACTCATGCTTCCCAACCAGAGTCATCAGGCCCTGCTGCAGCACCTCGCTACAATAACCACAGCTCGCCTCCTGGCACCCAGAAAGGGCTCTGCAACAGAACCAGCCCGAACCGCCGCCAACAGGACCGCTTCTAACAGTGGTCCTTCTTCAAAAGATGGTCTTTTTCAAAAGAAACGTATCTAGGAGTGCTTGTGATCCAGATGTAACCCAGATCTAGAGCTAAGTTACAGAATGAAGATACTTAAAAGCTCCCCTGAACAGGCCAGAAAACCAGTTAGTAGATCTATGTGCCATACTGTGACTCAAGCCAATTTTTCAGCATACTGTTCATTAGACAGGTGTATTGAGATTAAATGAGTCAGTGCAAATTCCCAGATTAAGCACATCTTATGTACTTGCTTTATGGTTACTATTCTAACACATCTCCCTCTATCAGCATACAGTAGAGCAGCTACTCAAGACCATTTTCATACATGAAAAGGCTTACAAAGTTGCATCTCAGTTAAGAGGCCTCTCAACTACCTTGATGTTTTAGTAATAAATTTAAGTTGGAAAAAAAAGAGCAAAACCCAAAACCTTAAGTGGAATGTTCTGATCCATTCAGCGGTCTTTAATTCAGTATACTGCAAGTTTACTGTCAAACTACAATTAGCTATTTAAGAAGCATTTGGTGTGCAATGGAAAAAGCTGAATAGCTTGTGTTCTATCAACCATTTTAAAAGCCGATGCACAAAAAGTTAAAATAATTAAAAAAAAAAAATTCACTGTTTTCCTACATCAGTTCAACATCAAAAGGTTTGCCTTTTTATTTTTTCCAGTTAAAAAAGTTGGGACTATTATCTCAGTAATAGCTTCCTAAAAAAGACACAACAGCAACTTCTCACTGGACTGCAGTTTATATTGTTATACTGGTATGGAATGTTTCTAGACCTTGACTAAAACTGCTGCTTCTAGCCATCAGCACTGTTTCAAGATGTCTGGTGTGTAATATTGTCTTCACAAGCTTATCACTTTTCTCAGTAAAAACATCTCAGTTGTGCTCTTCACACAGAACATGGAAAAGTGATATTACCACCTATTTGTATAGAGTTTCAGATTATTTCACAACAAAATCAAAATATCTGACTACAAGTTCTGAAAGTTCACTTATGATACAAAGTAGAAATGACCCTCTGAGTGAAAACAACCTTCAGTTTTATATATAACAGTTAAACAACATGTAGCTGTTCCTTAGTTTCACCTTTCCACAGGTAGGAATTATTTGATGAGCAATACTTAACACGTATAGCACTTTCCTTCTTGCATGTGCTATAGAATGCAACAGAACTACCAACACCTCTATGGAGGCAGCTATCAATATATTCTCCCCACTGCAGAGAGAGTGCATGTGCGCAAAAGGTAGGCACAAGTGATTTTCCAAAGATTATACCACAAGTATGCAGTAAAACTTGAATAAGACTTGGTATTTTCCAGCTCCTAGTCTTACGCCATTACTTTTATACATTGCTGCCTTGATGAAAAGGAAAGTCCATAAAAAGAAGTCTCCCAGAAGTCACAACTATTAGAATAAAATCAGAAAAACAGGAGGAAGGTTTATATCTATTCAGGAAGAAGAGAATCTATCAGGGAAAAAAAAACCAAAACCTTATGAAATGTAACCCCATCACATTAAATTTTTTTCAGTCGTTGAAAACCAGTGTTCCAGGATACAATTTTTATAAACATGTTTTATTTGTCTTGCTTATACCATTAGAACTGTAACTGCTGGCTGTCATTTCCCTTAAAAGGGGAAATCAATTCAAACACATACTGGTGCTTTTCAAAAGATAGCAATTAAAAGGGCAGCAGCAGCGGGCATTTGAGATTTCTTAAAACCTTCAAGGCTGCAGGAAAGACAAAAGGACATGTGACCAAAAGTGTTATGATTATCCATTAGAGATTTCCATCAGTACCGGCATCAGTTATTTAGGTGATAATACAGCAAGGTCAAGTATTAGTGACAGACAATGTGCAAGTCATAAGGAATGATAGAGAATACCAATCCTTACAAAAGTCATTGCTATCAAAGAAACTTAGAAGTGTTTCAAAGAGATATCTAAATACTTCACATCAAATATACAGTGGCCATCCAGATCATATCTCACATTTGTTGCAAAATTTTGTTGAAGTGCCAAATCAAAGCTTTTCTTTTTGTTTGGAAAAAAAAAAAAAAAAAAAAATTACACAATTACATTAGCAGTTATGCAAGCGATCTTAAATCCTTAGCCACAGTAAACAGGGCCCTGGTGACGAGGAGTGCTGCAGCTAAGGGGTGCTGCCGCTTTGTCAAAAACTGGCTATAAGCCTATTTGTCTATTCAGGGAAATATGCATTACTACGCATCTTCAACTGTTCAGTGCTTCAATTTAATAAGAAAAAGCTGAAATGCAGTTGCTCTACCAAGCCACACTTCACCTTTTCCATCCTTTCATGGGAACATTAAGTTTTGTCAACTGCCACCACAGTAAATCTTTAAGAATTTGCAGATTTTATCCAAATTTGTTACATCACTTTTAAACATCAGAAGTGAGTCTTTGCTTTTTCCTGCCACTTCAGTTAACCATGGAGATTGGATCACCCTGAAAATTGCCTTTTTTTGCTTTACTCTTAGCAAGGGTGAGGAATCTGAATCTCATGTGCAAGGCTCAAGATGATGCTTAGGACAGAACATGCAGAGTAAACGTTGATTCGTTCCTTTCAATATCCAGGTAATATAAAGCTGGCAACTGTAGTCCTGTCATTATGGGTAATGAAAATAGTCCCTTTACAACAAACTTCCTGTAAGGGAGAACAAATAGATAATAACTCTTCTGGTAACATGTATAGTACACTGGCCAGTGTGTTTTTGGCGTTTAATGTAATCCCGTGAATTTGTTTAATTCACTTGCTGAGCATTCATTTGAGGCATCCCTCTGTTTGGTCTTGGGGGCCCTCCACGACCTAGAAAACAGACAAAAAGGCTCTTGAATTATGCATGAAGTCAGGTTATTTTTTAAAAATTCCTAAAAGCTCTGGTCCAAACTAGGTAACAATTCCCAGATGCGTATCTAGACTATATATGGTCTTAAAAGCTCCTTCAAATCAAAACTCAACAGTATGTAACCTGTCTTTTCACTATTCAGCTTTATCCCAGTACTTTTTTTCCCAGAACTACAAAGTTGTAATCACTTCAAGTAAGAAGTTTTGCAGTAATATAAGGCAATAATCGTTTACTGTATTTTAAATTTAAGTACTGTGAGCTAACTAATCATGTTTTAACTTCCATTCTTCCTTAAGAAAGAGATTGCCTGTAGTTCACACTCTCACTATATGAGAATTGTAGGTCACTTGGGGAATCCCTCTCACGTTTGCCTGCACATCCCCGCCCAACAAACCTCAAGACTTGTCTTCATTATAGTTGTGCTTCCTAAAATATGCTCTCAGCTTCACTACAGCCTAATACTACGTTGAACTTCAGGCCACAGTTCCACACTATAGGGCTTTCAGTACCAAGATGGTCAAGAACAGAACTCTTCAAAACCGGACTACCACATGGAATTGTGGTTTCACAAACAGTGCAATGTACAGCCTTGAGCTGTCCTCACTGACAAGGCGCTCTGGTGATAACTCAAGATTCTCATGGAAATGTCTTTATTGAGACAGAAGACAGTGTAATCACCAAAAATCTACTAAAAAAAAAACAACTGTGGAAATAGCATTGAAAATAAAATTTAGAAGTTCAACTACAGCCTCATTACATGGGGTCTTTTTTTTTTTTTTTTTACTTTATTTTCTCAGTGGCAAACACTCTTAGGAAGCTACAGGACAACAAACTTCTGTAACCTAAAAGCAACAATTCTATAGGATCAAGGAACGGATGAGCATGGAGGGAAGTTTAGCATCCTTAGATCAAAAGAGATCTCCACAACAGATGCAGTAGGACATTTTTTAGTGCAGCAGAATAACACACAATTCTGAAGGCTGACAATGGGCCCAAGCCTAATGTCTGCTTTGTAAGCAAGTCTTACTTGCAAACTACTAATGCACCTAGTAAGCAGATTTTAAGTCACGATAAACATCCTCAAGAGGTCCTCCAAGTCCAACCCCTGCTCAAAAGTAGGGTCAACTATGAGGTCAGAGGAAATTTCATCTTATTCTTCAGTCGTGACTTGCTGAATAAGAAGTGAGGTCACTTTTAAATTCCAGAAGTTGGATCAAAAACTTGCATTCAGCCCAAATCAATTATCTACTACTCAGGAATTACCTCTAGGAGCTCCCCGAGGTCCACTTTGTCCAGAGCCACGTTTGAAATTCTGTTGATATCCATCCTGAAGCAAAGAAATGAAAAAAATTACGACAAACCCTGGGCATTTTGTTATGTTTCAGGAAGATATTCATTGCCAATAAAATAAGGAGCATTTGAAACAATATGCACTGACAAAACACCTGTGACTTCAACATATAGCATTTATTAGTTTAAATTAATCTTAGAAAAATAAACTCTCGCTCCTACTAGTACCTAGCAGATACAGTAAAATGTACAATGATAAATTCTCTTTCCAGGTACAGGGTGTGTTGTTCAATGTATATAAGAAATGTAAATAGAGCTATTTAGTGTTCAATTTTTTCAAACTACAGAGATCACACAGATTAATTTGCTGAAGGACCAGTCAATAAATGAAGCAATATTCTAACAGCAGGATCAAAACCTGTCATCTCATTTGCTTATAAATACATGTTTGGGGATATGTAGAGTTAGACATCTTCCACTCAGTCTTAAGCCGAACAACAAAATTCTACACAAATCTCAGAGTAACACATCAGCATTGCAGAAGACAGGCAATCCCAAACAAGTCTGAAAAGTTAATTTCAATGGATTTAAGTTCTTCTTTAAGTTTCTATCTCATAAAGTTGTGAAAATAATTAAAGAAAGAGTTCTTTATAATTCACTTAACCTTGCTCTAGTTACTAGACTAATTCATTTAGAGATCAATCAGCCAAACAGAACACATTTCCCAGTTATAACCAGCCATTTATTATTCTGTTATTCCTAAATACCTGTTTAGTACCTGAATTTTTTGTCTTCATTAGAAATAAAAAAAAGTCCTCCGGAAAGTTTTCACTAATAGATTTGTTTGAGTGCTTTCTTTGACAGGTACTTTTTTCTTCTACTTCTAGACTGTCACAACATAACGGTATCTTACCCGCTGGTAGTTTGAATAATCCCGAGGAGCATTAAATTGGGGCTGCGTGTAACCACTGTTTGGAGTGTTGGAAAAGGAAGGACGGTAGCCATCATATCCTCCTACAAAACAAAGTACAAGTCTTTCACTTGGAAATAACTTATTACTTTATGCTACCACATTAAAAAAAAGAAGTAACAGCATTTTATCTAAACCTGAGGAAAAAAACCCCTTTAGTAAGTTAAGTACTGTTTACCTGCAAATCAAGCAAAAGTTTGCAACATCAGTGCTAATACTATTACAAGAAACAAGAATTAAGACCTAGTAAGAACTGGGAGGAGATAGCAACTCAATGCATTTCTCTAGTAATTTCGGGTTTGATTTACAGAATTTCAATCCAGAGCTAAACATAATACTAGGTTCTAAATGTAACAGCTGTGACCTGCAAGGGCATTAACAGCCAACTCATGGAATAAGCTGTTCCTGAGACAGTACTCTTCTGAGCGCTGGGAACCATGTCCAAGGGTGGCTCCAGTCCCAAGGGTCTGACACTTGGAATCCAGACCAATTTTAAGCACGCTAGTAGCAACCGCTGCATTCCCTACTATAATCAGTTGTATTTTTATTATACAAGTTCCTCCTCTAGTCTCCAACCACATAAGAGGAAGAGAACATGGCAAAAGCAGACAGTACTGTATCCATTAGTCTAATCCCAGAACATCTGACAAGGAAACTCTCTCTCCCGTTCTAACATACACATCTTCCTAACATTGACAACCACATATAATAATCTCCAGAAATCATGGAAGTTCTCTTATTTATCCAAAACTACAATATCATTCCTCGCTCCTGTTAATTCCCTCAGAGTAATGACTTTTGGACTTTTTTGTTCTTGTATTTCTACATGATCCAGCCTATTCTCAATATGATAAAACAAATAATTCTGAAATACCCTGCTTCTACCGTAACTGGAAATAAAAACCATTTTTGAAATATCAATTGGCATCTGAATTCCTCACTTAATGGTTGTGAAATTCAGTGGGATAGTTCCGTGTTTGCTTAAAACTTGCAGTAGATGCCTAATCAAACTAACACCAAGCCTTCAGCACAGAACAGAAAAAAAAGCCTCTTTGTTTACATCCAAGTAGGAAGCCTAACTGAACACCTAAAATTTAAGTTGCTTAAAGTTAGCTAAAGCCAACAGAATTTTTAGTACAAGTTTAAATATCTTACAGAGATACTACTACAGTATAAAAACTACAGCAGGTCAGTTTAACACTTAGTATCTTGACATGGTGTTTCCAGAAAGAAGTCAAATGAGAGAGTTTAATAAAGCTGTTTACCTCTAAATCCATTTGCCGGTCCCCTGTAACCGTTCATTAAGCCACGAGCCCCACGTGATCCACCGCGAGACACTCCTCGACTGTTATAATAAGGCTGACTGTTACGTGGAAATCCAGTATTCTGCTGGGGAGGTTGCTGGTGGTTACCTGCCACTTGATGAGTCTGGTCTGGGGAACCATGGTAAGTACCAACCACTATATTGGAATTGAGGGGGAAAAAATGAAGTATAAAAGTCTGCATTTCTTTATATTCCCACATATACTCTCTTCAAGCTCAACATCCAAAGCTCTCAAATACCACTGAACACATCAATATAAGCTCACCCATTCAAAGAAAAATAATCTGCAGAATTCGGTATCAAGTTAACTAGTCAGATGTCCCACAATATTAAAACAACCCAGAAATGGTAGAGAGTTGATTTAAGTCAGCATCCAAAGTCTCTACTGTAAGCTCAGCAACAAGTATTCATAATGGAGGTACAATTTTCCTGTGCTATTTCAAACCCTTTAAAAATCTAGAAAAAAACCCCAATATGAGTAAGTTAACCCACTTCTGTAATTTCCTCCCCTCTGAACTGGCAGAGAGCCACTAAGAATTATTTCCTTTCACAAACTAAATTCTGTTAGGTATAGCTATATTGACTAAGGTGAGATTGACAGAACACTTTAACAGAGCCAATGTTTTGACTGTACAGGCTGGAGGATTCTTTCTACAGGGCACGTAAATCAAAAGGCAAGAGCAGGATGGATAGCTTGAGACTATGTGCATCTTTGAAGTAAGATATGCCACAACATCGTCACTTCACAGGAATCGTCAGGAACGAAGTGGATTACGAAAGCAATCCGAGGGTTATAGGCTCAGTAAGTGTAATAAAAGATGAAATTCTGTATGTAAGAGCAAAACAGCTGTAAAATTCAGCCTGCTACCAAGTGCTAAAGCAAGATCTCAAAGAATATTTGTAAGTGATAAGTCCCTCTCATATGCAGGGAATCACCCAAAAGGCAACACAACTTTATGTCTACTTCACTCAGCCAGAGCCCTATGGAACTTTTGCATAGGTCCTCCCTTCTCCTCAACTTCCCATAAACTATTGTGGAACACAAGAACTGGTCATCCTTTTGAGCATTTAACGTGTGCAGGTTTTTTCTAAGGCCACTGCATTTTCTGTGTATCAACAGTTCCATTTACTGTTACATTAAGTTAAGCATTTAAAACTGCATGGTCGTGAGAGACTGAAAGAGTTAATGTCTCAAACACTGTGGTGGAACAAGTTCTGCATAAAGACAAACCCTGCACAGCAA
>JAVJGG010000021.1:27358671-27384524 GCA_035590195.1 Aviceda cuculoides | reverse complement strand
CGACCCCCAAGCCCAAAGGCTCACAAACTGCTCATTAACCTGACCAGTTTGGGTGCCCGCCCGAAGGAGGGGCAAGGATGATAAAAGGACACAAACTGAAGCCGCGGGTGCGCAAGCCCACTGAGACTGGACCCCTCGGCTGACTGAAAGCTTTGCAAGACTATTAACATTTGAGAATGTGTGACATGCTTTGCTACATCATCTAGGACTTCACAGCCTGGTCATCTGCTCTACTGAGGCTATTGCCATTTTAATTTTTGCTGAAATACGTTTACCTGTCTGGAGCTGTTCTTGCTGAAGATCTGATTGTTCTACTTGGTGAGGCTGATTGGAGAAACTCTGGTTATAACTGGCCTGGTACTGATTTTGCTGCTTAAGGGTTTCTGGCTCATTAACAGGAGGAACAGGTGCATTCATGTTGAATACCTACAATGGTAGAAAAATAGCTCTCTGGTCCAACTAATTTTTTACAATTCTTCATCACATCATGTAAAGAAGTATGCAAGTCTGAGATGTGAATAATCGAAGGCTATTTTATGTAATTACGTGACTGATTCCAGTGTTTGTGTAACAACAAAAGGAATGACTAAGAAAATAAAGGGATTCGATATTAATTTACTACTTACTGTTTGCATGGATTGGAATGGAGCTGCATTAACATTGATTCCGCTGCTATGCAAAGGCTTGCTAGATCCAGCCGGGAACACCTGTGGCTGGGATACAGTGGGAAGTGATGATGATGATGGGGTCTGGTCTGCATTCAGTGACATTGAAGCCTAGTAATTAAAACAAACAACATTTTAGCAGCTTTTGAATAATACCAAAAATTTAACTTAAAAACTTCACTTAAAAAAATGTGACAATGCCTCGAGTTCACCTCAACAAATGAGTATTTTCTACTTCTGCTGCACAACCTCATTCACGACAGCATAATGGGAAAGGAAAAACCTAGCAGTCTTCTAACTTGAAACACAACTAGAAAAAACTAGAGGGGGAAATGAAAAAGTTTCTGGGCTAACTGCTAGCCAATGTAAAAAACTAAATGACATATCCTCAGCCAACAACACTGATGCTCATATGCTGATGTTGGCATCTTACTTCTAACTAAACAGACAATCTTGTAAATTAGAAGTCTTACTATGAAGGACTTAACTGGTCACAGAAAGGCTCAAAACTTTGAAATTAAACAGAACTGAAGTGGCCCTATCAATAGGTAACTGAAAATTACAAAACTTCATTTACAAAGAAACATAGACTAACATTTGATCACACCTGCAAGCAGAGACCTTCCCACCCCTATGAAATCTGACTTGCCTGAATCTGGTCAATCGATTCTTTCTGTGGCCGTTGCTCTGTTGTGTGAGAAGGCTGATACATGGGTTGGGAGGCTGTATAGCCCTCACTTGTAGACGAAACCAAGGGAACCTGACAAAATAAACCCCAAAGCCCCCAAAAGTCAGCTGATGCTCACACACTGTTTTTATAAAAAGTATCAGAGAACTCTGGAATGAATGGTACTTCCTAGCTAAAGTATGTATTCCAGCAAATCTTTACAACCATTAATAATTAAGTACTTTTTAACAAGTAGAGATTTAACCACCTCATCTTGACATATATTCTAACGTGCCACTCCACCCACCCTCTCCTAGATTGTATTCTGTGGATATTTGTGAATCAGCTGGACATGTATTTGCTTTTACTGAAGCACATCCTTCTCACTTCCTTACCCAACCCAACTACCATAACAAAGCTGGGGAAAAAGGGAGAAATATACAGAAGTTTACATGAGAGAACTCCAGGCTCATATAGAAATAGAGAAATGCTGGTTTCCAATAGACTGAATTTGCTCGTTTTACAGCCTCTGCTCCCCTACACAGAGTCCAGTGAAAACTCTAGCCAGCAAAGCAGAGGACTTTGCATTTAAGGCTACTACTGGTGACTTTAACAGGCAACTGATAACAACTGATGGGTGTGTTGAATGTTCACTTTGTTGAACATTCAAAAAGAAAGAGGTAAGTTTAGCTACTGCTTGCAAGATCCCAAAGGAAAGCACTGGCAACACTGGTTGAGGTAAGGAAAATAAGAAAAATCCACTGGAGCAAGTCACAGACATCATTTAACAGTAAAACAGAAGCTAGTGCAGAGAGAACTCTCTGCCAAAAAAAAATTTTTCTACACCTACAAAACAACAAAACTCCTGAGAGCACTAGAACTTCAGCATAAAGAGGAAACTCAAGGAAAAAAAAAAAAACAAAACCTACACATTCCTGTTTCTATACAAATGAGTGACTTAAAACTTGCAGATCTAATCTGGACAAGATAAAGCAAGCAATTCATACTACCATTACTCTGAGATACATAATCTATCCCAATTTTTCTTTTGGTTTTCAAATACCCACAGGGGTCAGGTTCATTACTTAAGACCAGCGGAGTCGACCAGCGGAGTCCTTCACAGATGCCACACATGCTTAATACAAAAATATGGAAGTTCTTTCATCACTACACAATTCAGTAAGAAACTGACACATCTTAATGAAAAGGTGAATACATCATTTAGACTGCAGAAGCAAATTTAAGAGCTACTACTTCAACAGGAATTTTGGGAAAGCTCAGCTGAAAACAGCATTCAAAACATTCTGACTGCTCTCTACAACTCCCAGTATTAAGATACTATCCAAGCAAGCAACTGGGACTAATCCTTAACAGAGCAAGTAAAAAGAAAGGTACACAAACTATGCACAGAGAAACCTCAAGTTAAGCTGCTACATTAGAGTAGGACTACGCAGAGCAGCATTCCAAAGTCCTTCCTCTCAATCATGAAAGAAACATTTAAAATTCACCACTGTCACATGGAATACAGATTTTAAGTTATGGCAGCCTAACACACAGGCACGTGGAAGTCAATCTGTGAGATGAAAATCACATCCACACACCAAATCTGAAGACTGAGGTGAGCTCCACAGATTGAAAGAACTGGTAACTGCCAGGAAGTCCACACTGGGCCATTAGAATGAGCAGTCCAAACTGCAACTGCTTCTGTGCTTGTGCCCTTCAGTTTAAGAGGCCTCTAATTAGAAATGCAGTTTCCTCAATAAACTCGTACTTCAACCTTGAACACAACAGTTTTCTGAACAGGATAATGCCTGATAAGACTCCATTACAGAAAATATGCAATGTCTGCATAGCATAAAAACTGTATATAGTAAGCTTATAAGCAACAATGATGAAGAAATAATGGAGATAACCAGCCTCTCAAAATCAGAACTTCAGCTTTTTGAGTTTCTCACATAGTTAGGAATTAAATCCTATTACAACATCAATCAAACCTAAAATCAATTTAAAATCCAAAATACAATTTACTAAACATTTTACCTGTGTAGCTTCTGGTTGCACAGGAACTTGATTAGGCTGGGCAAGTCTTGACTCAGCATGAACTGAAGTAAAATAATTCCACTTATTACATAGTACAATCAAACCTTTTAAAGAATAGCATTACCATCTGATCTAATTCAGTTGAGACCTGACCATCATAAAGATGACTATCCCTTTAGCATGGCAAAGCTATAGTCAAAATACCAATTACCATTTCCATGCAAAGTACATTTTTTCCAGTTGTCCAAAACTGTCCAGCAATTTCCAAAAGACTAAGCAAAACTACATTTTGCCCATTTATAAGAAGTTTAAAATGTTCCATATTTTCAAGCAAAACCTAGAAGCAAGTATGCATCTGAAGTCTACAAATAGTATGCTTCAAAAGTACAATCATAGTTCTAAGAAAAACACACTTGAACAGCACTGTATTATTACTTGTGACAACCCGTTTACTATGTAGCAGTAACTGAAGCATTTCTAATAGATGACTTGCAGGCTTCCCCAATATTTATGTTTAGGATTTACCATTACAAACCTGGAGGGCAAACCATTTGTGGCATATCCAAATTCTGTGCTGGATTCATGGGCTGTGCAGATACAATGGCAGGATCAAGTGTTTGGTTCTCAAACTCCAGCATAGAGTCCTAGAAAAAAACAAAAATAAAATCAAATTTATTGTATTTTTACAATATTAACATTCAGAATACAAAAATAACCAGGTCACAATAAAGGAAGCTTAGTCCACAGTTACACAACTGCTGGTTTTACCATACATTTAAATCAATTAAATTCAGTCCATGTATACAGATTAGGGCATACCTGACAAAAAGATAACTGAAGGGAGATTTTAATAGCCAGACAGAATAGGTGGCAAACTATACTTTATTCCTTATCCTAAATTAGCACTTCGTAGGAAGAAAGAAAAAAAGGAACGCAAGAAGTGTACCCCTCCTTTGTTACCAAGGTGTCTACTCTGTGGAGGAGGAGGAGAGGCTTTTTCTGATCTACTGCGCTATCTCCCAATGCTTTTCTAGTTGTTCTAACTTTAGAGGTTAAAAGAGAGCCTTCAAGAAGCTACCCAAAAAGTATTCTCTTCATGCATTGTAGAAGTTTTTCGTAACACAAAATTTAGAACTGGCTTACAGAAGGGGTATTTTACAGCTAGTCTCACGTAAGCAGGACACACTATGGCACCCCATGATGTACAACTCTCTGCCTTCTCTGTAGATTATAGTACAAACAAGGACTGAAAAGCTAAGTAACATTCTAACTGTACTTTGACAGCAACACAGGCCTTGGATGAGACCTTTCCATACAGCACTATATGGTTTGCAAGACCATAGTTATTTTTCAAATAAACTGCAGCAGGCTCTTTAAATCATGACTAACAGCCAGAAAGTGCTATTTTGTTTCTTTGGTTCTAGCTTCACAGTACAGTGGGTCCATCGTACCTGCATGAAGTTATACGGGCCCTGCATCTGCGCCATAAGGTCCTGTACTCGCTGTCTTCTAACAAGAGGATCTGCTTGAGCCACAGTAGTGAGCGTGTGAGGTTCAGGAACTGGAGGAGATGTAGCTTGTGTCTGTTGCTGCAGCGAATTTACAACCTAACAAGAAACAAGCAACCAGCTGAAATTTCAGCTTAAGGTAACACTGCACAGAAGCGACTCAGTAGTTCTTGAAATTTATGGCTACTGCCTAATTCATTATGGACGTAATTACTATAGCATTCTTGAAGAAAGACACTACATCCTCCTACAGTCATGCCAATACTGGTGGCCAGCTACTGATCTGAGCACTTCACAAGATGAGAAAGTTCGGCTGTGCTCTATTTTCTTGCTATCTATACTCCATTCCCCATTAAGAACAGTACCTTTTTGGTAAATGTTAAGTAGAGTCAAAAGTTTTGCATCTTTCTTAAGGCTTCAAAATTTTAAATTTTCATAGCCACGTCTAGACCCGAGTGCTATCTCAAATGCTATCCTAGCTAGCTGATTCATGGTTTCAGAAAACAGCAGGCAGCATTGCAGGACACCAGAAGCCCAGAAGCAGAAGCACAAGTCAGAGCGGGCAAGGAAGCTCAGATTTACTAGACATATTCCAATATGGCGCATGTAAACAAAGATATGACGAATAGCAACATGCTTTCAAATACCACCTTATCAAAGACAGCAGAGCAAACCAGGTAACTTGAACACAAGCATCTAAGAACATCCATCATCAAATAGCTTGAAAACAGATAGTTAGAAGGATGGTCAAGCTGCACAAAGTAGTACTTTCAACGTTCCTAACCAGTTTTGGTCTTTAGGCAACTCCCATAATACAGAAATGCCATTTTCAGTTTGCATTCATGTCAACAACTGTCCTTTAAAAAGATCATTGTCAATAACTTGTCTATTGCTTCTCTATTCCCATGAGCTTTTAATTATTCATAATCTTCCAGGTAAAACAGGTAAGCCTTAAACTTACAGTTGCACAGGATATAAACTAGCATACATGCACCTGAAAGTTAAAAATTTTTACGTAAAATATCTAGTTTCTAATTAGAACTGCAGAAGACAGATCTTTGAACAGCAGTCATCACGAGTGACAAAACAGTCCTGTTCTAGACCAGTTCTATAATGACAGGTCTGAACTTCAAACTTGAACTCCCAATATCCACGCTCAAAGCCTGTATTTTTTTTTTAATTTCTCAAAGAAACCTACAGCATTTTCCAGTATGCCTACTCCTTGCTCAATTTTACAAAAATTGTTTATATGTGACATTCTGGGCATGCAATTGCCTCACAAACTCCAATGACTCTAGTCACGACCAAATCCCTAGCCATCTGTAATAGAAAAAAAAAAAAAAAAGATCTCTAAACAAAACTAAAAAGCAACCACAACCTACATTCCTCTTCAAGATTCCCTTCAGACCTAAATCTCCACTATTAGCCATCCAAAGAGAAGCAATTTGACAATTCCCATGGAAGTACACCCTAAGGCTTTCCAAACTGGAAAACAAGCATAACTGCTCTGCTGTATTACACAGTCCCCAAACTTCAAATTATGGACTGTTTCCAAATTAAGAATTAAGCCTTGTGAGCTGAAAATTTTTTTTTCTGACAATGTTGTTAAGAGCACATATACAGACCTCTTGCACATGACAAAGTTTTAAAATTAAAGAAAAAACGCAAGCCAGATGACTAGGTGAAACTTGAGAGGTAATACCATCAGCAACTTATCTACATAATTATCGCCAAAAATGTTCTCAATTACTTGAGTACTATCACTCAACTTATGAAGTTCAAGTCATTCATAACAATTCAGTATCTTCAAGAAAAAACAAGCTGATGGAATAATCAAGAACACAGGGTCAAAATTTTATCAAATGTTTTCCTTTTTTCCACAAACAGTACAGTAATAACTTCAGACGGTGTTTAATATTGTACGTTGTCTTCTTCAACCCCTTTTTTTTATGTCAAAAGGAATTGTTTAGGGCCTATTCCTTTTGTCTTATCACTACCAGGTACTTTGACCTACTATAATCATAGTAGGATAAAACTACTAAAAAAAATATCAAGTTTAGTGTACCAAGTTGCCAACGGACAGGATGTAGTTCTAAAGTTAACAGCTTTCTAGCAGTCTGCTGCATGAACGAGACCACTCAAGAACCACTATTCAAAAAGCAAAGTATTACCCAACCATACATCTCCATTCATCTTGGGGGCACAGCAGCAAGGTGAAACTTTTCTTTTAGGGGAGCTGAACCTCTCTGTCGAACAGTATTTGACTCAAACCGCATGCTCACCTTCTGACACCCTACCCCTTGACCTTCTCAGTAGGCAGAGCTGCCCAGACACAATCAGAGGAGAACAACAGGGTATAGAAGGCCAGGGGGCAAAGAAGGAGGAAAGGAGGAGAGGTAAAAACAGAAGTTTAATGAGACCACAAACCAACTGGAACGAACTTGTTTTCTGGCAGTCACAGAACAGTTTCCAATTCTACACAAAATACACACACATCCATCCAATCAAAGTTCCGTAACCTAAGACACAGAGAACTTTGTATACAAGCAGATTCAGATTCAGGTACTTATTACAAAGGAAGCAGTTAAAAAAAAAAGATGTATACTCAATCAAATAAAACCCCCCAAACAATAACAAAAAAACCCACAAGCAAAACCCTCACTTTTACCAATGAAGGTCATCTTCACCAAAATTAAAACAACACTGAATCCAAATGCAAATACACTTTGAAAATTCACAGCAAATTCTTCAGTTTAAAACTTACGGAAGGCCCCTACAGAAATGTCATTGTGAGACACCATCACTTCTCAAACTAGAAACATACCATACCACAGAAATATTGAATGTATCGCAGCTACTCGAGGGTTACTGAAAGAGACAAGTTTGCTATAGCCTTCCTCTTCATAAACAATTACAGAAATCTGCTGCCTAAATGTTTTCTTTTAGAATACAGTCAGCTTCCAAAATTAACAGCTATCATTCACAGCTCTTACCATACTAATGTCACAACTACCTTGAGATGAAGAGCACAGAGGCTCTCATATAATGTGTATCACCACCTTCCCTAAAGACAATTGAGTTGCATTCCCATGAGAAATGGGATTTTGGTGCCAATAAGAACAGCAAGAGTCATTTCAAAGACAGTTATTCTCAATTTCCCCTTTCTGTGTTAAATCTGAGAATGTAAGGTTCTTAATTATGAAGAAGCAGGCTTCAACTCTTAAGTTTTTCTTAACAGCTCATTTGTACAGAGCTCTAGAAATTGGGACAGAAAGGGCAACTGAGGTATATATTCTTTGTATTGCATTGTTCTGTGAAAACAAAGCTGATGGAATCCAGATTTAGCTGACTAGTAAAGATGTGTGGAAAATTAGGAGTTTCTGAAATCAGTCTGATATAAAACTACAACCTGAATTCTTTTACCATACTAACACAGTTACCACATATTATTATTACTCCCATGAGGAAACATCTGAGTTTTCAACTGTGCAATACAGCCTTACAGTTTAAGAACAGAGGGAAGCACAACTGGCTTCAATCATAAGGACATTTCCTAATACTCTTATGTCTTCATCCATACTACTTACATTAAGAACTACAGAGAACTGAACCTCTAAGCCACTATGGACACTTAGTAGAAACACAGATGTAATTTGTGTATAATTGAAGACAGACTGAAGCCAATCAAGTATCAACTTTAAAATACTGTGTCTTATAAGAATACCTCAATCAAACATTACTTTAACATGTGGTTTTAGAGGGTTTCTTAAGAGATTTCTTAAATCACATTCAATGGCAGTGATATTTTAGGGTTTTTAAGGGAATGGAATACTGTGACAAGATACTACAAAAATAATTCACACAAATGGCAAAGTTGCCTAGTTAGTTCTAGAAGCCTCACATCCATCCCAAGTATTATTAAATCTTAGTGGTCTTCAACACTGCAAGATATCAATTTCAGCCACACTGAATGTAAAAACAGGCAGATGCAATAATCAGATCAAATGGCTGCTCTCTTTTTCAATACTTTAAGAGATGATGAACACTTATTCCACTCCTACACTTAAGAGGCTGAAGACACTGAGGAAGAGCATAAAAAATTGACCATCTGTAATTTCCTGCTGCAGAAGGCTAAAATGAATCAAAAATTGTCTCCAGCACCTGAAAGATGCTGCTCATACCGATTCCTAACAGATGGATACAACCCAAGTTCCAACATGCCAAACATTTGAATGACTCCATGTGACTTATCCTTTCCAGTATGTGAAGAACACAAATTCTAGTATAATAAAACGATGGACTTGTACATGTAGTCAAGTCCAGCATCTAAATTACTAAACTGGGAATGGATCCCAATAGCAATGCAGCACAAACATCACAAGTAAACAACCACTCGACTGCAAAGTAGTAACGAGTTAAATACTCGAAGAACTATAGCTCTTGAAAGCGGAGACGTACATACAAGCATATTTTAACATCAAATTATGTGCATATGCAAGCTGGAGCAGATTGAGATACTTTTCAGCTCCCTCTCCATGGAACTGCTCAATGAAACGCACAACTATGCCATGCTGTCAGCAGCTGCGTAGATAAACTTAAGTTCTACATTTGCAGCAAAGTTCTCTTAAAGAAAAAGAGTCTTAAAAAAAAAAATATCTTTTAAGTCCTTTTAAGCCAAAGATTTTTATGTCCCGTTTTCCCAAGCAAGCAACTACTGAACAAAAGCACGTTCTCTGCAAACTTAGCCAGACTGCATAGTGTTTATTCTAGGTACTCCTGAGCTAAATATGTCATTGAAGAATGAGTAGTGAGTTGAAGCCTACTTAAATATATGTTTTTTTATATATATATATTGGGGGAGAAAGTGTGCAATACTAAAACCTATCATGAATTGCGAGTCAGCAGAAACAGGGAGTGCAATTTTACCTGCAGTACACAAGATCTTACCTCAACCGTTTCAACTGTCCACTCATCTACCTGTTCCTTCTCACTACTGCTGAACTGAGTCTCTGCCATGAATTGTCTGTTTACATACTAAAATAAAAATAAGAAAGGGTATGAAAGTAAAAGTAAATGGCATTAAAGCTATACAAAATGACAGTCTTTCCACTGATTAATACCTCAGTTGATTCAACTTCAGTTGGTTCAGTAAATTCTTCCGCTGGATCAGGTTCTGTAAGAAAAATGTACCATTTATGTGGAAAAAAAACCCCACATATTACAACCTAGAAGATACTAAGTTAGCTGAAAAAATCTCCCCCAACAAAGTGGAATTTTGAAGAAGTCTGATGCGTTTTTGCAGTAGTCATTTATGAAAAGCATTTACTTTAAAGCAGTGTTCTGGACAACTAGTACACAGGAAGTACGGCTAGGTGTAAGAATGAACAGACACACCTTTACTCCTGTGTGAAATTAATACCTAATATTAGAAGCTTGCTATACATTAAGGAAGGAGCTGCCTTGTCACAAATCTTCAAGGGGATAGGATTTTGATTATATCTGAAATTAGAGCCTCAATATTGCTGACTTGTACAGTTAACTACCTGCTGGGTTCAGAAACAAATCTAATGTTACAGGGTCAATAAAGAAGAAACTAGTGTTCAGAATGAAGAAAACAAGAATGTCAGGAATAACAAAGACTCTCAGAGTTTTGAATTTAAAAGGAAAGAAATCACATTAGATTCTTGCTATGAAGAGTAATGTTCAGCTACCCCAAATTCCAATTTTCTCCACAAGATATTCAAAAGGGAAAAAAGGTCATTAATTTTAAAGTTTGGTACCATATTCTCGAGCTTCTTAAGTATGTAAGCATGCTCTTTGCTTCAAAAATTCTCCCCTTCTAACAAACATTAAACTGGTAGGAACTTTTGAAAAACGGAAAAGCCTCAGGCAACCAGAACTTCGATCTTTGATCATTTTAATACTACAGACGAACAAAATTTTGTTTATAAATTATAATGAGGAGTTCTACAGGAAAACAAAATAGGAAAGAGATGTTGGCAATGATTTTCATTTGCATAAACCTGCTTCTAAATAATTTGTTAGCCTGGGTTCTTATTTCATCAAGTGACATAATGTACAGACAAATGCTGAAGTATGTGTTCAAAAACAGTACTAAGTGACTTTGTTCCTTCATTCAGCTGATGCTCCACTGTTAGAACAGTAAGCCCTTCCTCGTGCATGATGGAAGACATTTATGATGTGATCATTAAAAAGGATTACAGTCCCTCCAAAGAAGTAGCTGGCAAGAGTCAGTCTTACAGAATTCTTCTGGAACACCGCTCTGTTTTTCTCTCCTCATGGCTCGGAGCAGGGCTGAATGAATGGCTGACTGCCTCTATATATGTTGCCTGGCCAGATGTATACCTGATTATCAAGAAATGACATTTCTATTCAAAACACTACTACACCTGAAGAATTCAGAGACAGGTGTTTTCTACACTTAAGACTACATTTGCAATTTAATCATTCTGATGAATCCAAAGAGACAAGATAGTACAACACAAACGAATATGCTAGTCACAAGGCATCTTCATATTCTTACCAGCTTCTGCTACAGCATCTTCTACTGCAGGTGCAGGTGTTGTCTCTTCTTCCTCACATAACCCGTTCTGATGGTTATGGGTGCTATCAAAATAACTAGTTTGAAGAATACGTTCAACAATCTCCTTCAGCGCTTTATCTAGGAAAATGGAAGTTAAAGATTAACAGTAACTCAATTCTAATCATCTTTCCCTTCCTTCCCAAAGATACCAATAAATTTTATTACCCTTTTGGTGGGAAGATGTTGCTGCCCTAAGCTAGTCCACAGACACTGCTGTTACAGAATTTCTTCTGTCTTACTACATCATACTAAATAAATCAATACATAATCCACTTCCATTCAGAAAAATCTGAAGGGCAAGGAGAATCTTAAGAGTATATAATACTCTTCAGAAGATTCACATAACACTTCAAAGTGAGGTAAAGTTTATAAATGTAATTACCATAGTTTTATTCCTGCTGTTTCAAAAATCTATGGTTGCTTAGTTTTCAGTTTGGAAACTTTTAGAAACTCACTGAAGGTTCAACTGTAACCGATTTATTTGTAATTTCCTAATTAAAAACCAAATCAGCCACATAGGCAAGGCAGCATTACTGTCTAGGCCAACAAAAACCAATATACTCAAAATGGAAGATTCACAATGCACATCTGGCAAGTGATAATCACTGTATGAACCAATATATACACAGAGAAGAGCACACAAATACATTAACATCCATCCCCATTATAAAGACAAAGCGAACCAGCAATGGCTGCCAATGACATCACTAAAAGTTCATCCTAAGATCCACAAACAATACCCAGCCCAACTTCATCCAGTAAGAAAATGCCTAGGTCTCCAAGGAACATACACCATCTCTCTTCTGAAAACTATCCCCATACCTTCTCCTTCCTCCATCTCTTCATGAGAAAAATATGTGGTACATATCTTTGGCCTCTCACAAAGACCTAACATCACAACCATTTCAGACTGCAGTTCTTGCAGAACAAATATTAATTAAAAAAATACTGGTACCTCCTCACAAAATTTCATTTCAACAATACAAACAGCTTGATGTTCTGCCACTAAGAAGGAAAATCTCATTACCATTAAGGCCACAGTATCTTACGATCTCCTGTGTACCATTCCTCAATAAAGCAGGTTAGGTAACAACTGCAATACTATTGTTTCACTTTCTACGAACAGAACGCAAGAGACTCTTTCAACAGCTCAATATTACTCTAATATAATAAGGATAATTGATTTTTTTAAAAGAAGGGGGAAAGTTGTTAGCCATTTTACCTACAAAAAAGGATTACCTTACCTAAAACTTTCCTATTGATTTCCAATTAAGAGACTTCAATAATTCCCCACGATACAAGAAACAGACAACTGCCTAGCAGAGCCATTTTCTTAAGGTCTAATGTTAGAAGCTATGTATTTGTGAAAGTTTACATTCCTGCAAGAAAGCAGTCCATCTGCATGATCACACTCTGATTCACAGAGTTAATCAATCAAAACAGGGCAAAACCAGAACACTTTCTGCAGGAGACAAAGGGGAGCAGCACATCACACTAAATAAGGCCATGACAGTTTATGTATTAGGTCATATTACTGACAAAGCTCCTCGTTCACACACACGTTTCCAGAAAACAAAGAATTGCTACTAAGCACCAACAGCAGCAGAATACTGCTGAAATACCAGGAATGGACTAAGCTTAAATACTGAGTAATGCTGCATCAGTAAAAAAAATAAACAAAAAATAATAAAAAAAACCCACAAAAACCACCACACAGTAACTTCACAATTCGGTTATAAGTTATTCTGTTATAGTCCAGCTAAGGTCTGAAAAATGTAGCTACTCTAAAAACTTGCAAAGATTATCAACTACCAAAGTTCTCTTACATCAGACATTGTATTTTAGTTCAATCACAAATTCAGTGTGCTGTCTCTTAATACAGAGACTATACTTACAGGTTGTTCCACAAATTGGTTTTTCCTTCCCTTCCAGTAAGTCCCACAGGTGAACAGATGCTTGCTCATACTGCTCGTTCAACCTTAAAAAAAAATAATTTGTAAGAGTTAGTTTCTTACGAAGTCTTTAAATTACCACAGTACAAATACATTGTTAACTGACTGACAACTATAAAGAAAAGTACTTTACTGTAAGCTTACCTCATGTTCATGTCTCGTTCAGGGTACACTAGCTTGTAAAACTCATCCAGCATCGTCAGTTCCTCTTCTGTCAGCACTGGCACTCCATTTGATCCTTGTTTCAAGTCGTTGCGCACTTCATCATCACCCAACTTGTCCAAAATAAACTGTAGCTCTAGGACAGTCTTTAAACGCTTCTGCTCAGCCTCTTCTCGCATCAGTTGCTCCCTACGAGCTGTCTTTTTAATTGTTTTCTGGATCTGTTTAAAATTAGAAGAAATTTAAAACTGCTTAAACATCAATTCTGTAGTGAACTCCGGCGGGGAAGGGGGGCAATTTGAAGTGTCTTTTATTGATAAATAGAGGTGGATGTTGGTGTTGAACTGCCACTTATCAATCTAACATTACAGCAGATAATCTGTGAAATTTTAAGAATATCTTTTAAGCAGTAAAAAGCCTGCCAATTAAGACAAACTTTAAAATCAATGCCACAAACCTTGGATCATACTGGATCTTGATCATATTCTTGCATGAAATCTGTACTTCTCTACACGACTCGGAAGCAGTTCAGTCACGTAACTGCAGTTAACACGTCTAAAGCTTTAGACATGAATGCGTTATTTGAAACAAGCCCAGCTTGCTATTATCTGCTTCCTTTATGATCACTTCCTAAGTGATTTTGATCCAGATGGAATTTGAAAAAATGTACAAAATTAAGTATTTTTTAAATAAACATTGTGGCTATTTACAACTTCTGGCTTCTGTAACTCAAGAAGTACTTACAGCAATTAGAAAAGGCAGAGAAGGGCAACTCAACTAATCGAGCAGTTGACAGAGCAGCTGCCTATGAGCAGAGCCTAAATTTTTGGTTCTTCAATTTGGAGGAGTAAGGGTGATCCAGATTTTTCATAAAGGCCACAAAGGCCAGCAGATACCATGAACAGAGTGGTTATTCACCATATCCCACAACAGTAGGAGGCATTCATTCAAACTACTAGGAGATCAGCTTAAAACAGATAAAGAAAAGTACTCTTGTTGCTTACACATCATGGGAGGGAACTCATGGGATTTAAACAAATTCTTGGACATGAGGTCCACAGACATAACACCAAAGGGAACAGGAATGCATCTACTCTCTTAACATTCTCAGTTTGAGAATCACAGATGCTGGAAGGGAATGGATGACAAGATTATCATCAGTCTTTACTCTGCATAGTACCTTCTACAACTGCTGTCATAACACTGGACTAAATGCATCACTACTCTGTACCTACAGGACATTTCTTCCATTCTTATTCTTAGTCCAAGCATCTGGAATCCAAAATTCAGCTTGCTCACTTTGTAACAATACAAATCTTTAATCTTCTCTTTCAGAAAATGTAACTTGTGACAGTAACTTTCTCCCTCTGAAGCATCTAAACTTCTTTTTAAAAATCAAAGACATATTTTAAAATCAACTATATGAGAACTCCAATCAGGAAAAACTGCAACCAAGTTTGAAAGCAGAGCACCAATTTATTGCTCCTGGATTCACTCGCTTCTTTTAGCAGCCAGCTGACCAGGGAAATATTTCAGGACAAACTTTTACAAAAAAAAAAAAAAAAAAAAAAAAAGTTGTTCATTACTAACATTCTATAAACATACAGGGAACCCTGATGCAAGAAAAGCAAAGAAACAGCTTGGCTTAGAGGTCTACAAATTTACAACCACATCAAATGTAGAAAGCAGTTTATAATGTGAGGATGCTGATGCCCTTCAAATTATCATAGTCTGTTCACAAACTAAATACACTCGTTAGACCAGTCTGCTGCACCAACATCGACTACACAACGAGTTCTACCAATGTTGCTGCTCTTTCCGTAAGTCATTAACTCTAACTGTATATTACTGCATTTAGAATCTTCCAGTTCTGTTGAATAGGTTGCCCTTTCAGCTTGCCCCAGAATTAATTATTCTTTGCAATGATACTGCAAAGGTCGAAAGTGTGTCTTTTTGTTTGCAGCTCTTGGCACAAGAAATAAAGCAAAGCTGTTCATATAACTGGAACTGTCTACTAGAGTTTTAGAACTTATTCCTGATTACACTGTTGTTTTACATCCTTGGTCAAACACCAACCCAAAATATCCCATTTTACTAGTATTCAGTTAACTTATCCCTTACAAAAATAGTACTAATCTTGCCTCGTACTACAGTTTCAGACTGTATTTGCAATTAACAAGACAGCAAGAATCTTGAAAAAGGAGCTGCAATGCTTTCACTTGCTGAGACTTTATACCCTTTGGTAACTCAAAGAAATGAAACCCTTCAGCAACTTGCCAAAGAGAGAAGCAGCCCTATGAAATCCGTTTCTTTTAAGAAAACATTACTATTGGCAATAAGTGGCTATCTATAACGTTGCATGACAGGCCTGGTTTGTGATCACACTGTTTTCAACAGTCCCGTTTTGTCAGAAAATTACCACATTATTTTTGTTCCCATATATTTATGTAGTTCATCAGAAAAATCTTTTAGGAATAGTCTTCAGAAAACCTGACACAAAGCGGTACACAAAGTAAAAGAAAACAGCCAAACATACAAGAAATCATGGCCACTTCATCCCTGTAGATAGAGGTGACTAATGCATCTAGTATCAGTGAAAGAGAGTTTAAAGCTTAAGTGTTTGGAAAGCCCACATTGCACCGCTTGCTCTTTACTTACGTCTTGGCTCAGAGCCATAAAACTTCTCTGCAGTTCTTTAGCAAATTCCAGATTATTTGTCACTTCCTGGTATTTTGAGACTGCATCCTTAAAAAAAAAAAAAGCCAAACAGAAAAGTAAACCATCACGAATAGAAAAAGAATACATACTTCCCACAAACAAATTCCCACATTTTTAGTTCTTGAGTAAGACACAGCGTCCCTGAATGGGACTGCAACAACATTAAGTCAAATTTTGATTTTCACTGGCCAAAATATTGGAAAGGTTTGTGAGTGTCCTTAGGGCCTCTAGTTTCTTAGATAAATACATTAAAGTAAACGTATATTTATGCTCACATAAACGACATACTAGTTTCATGTTTGGCTTTAGCCAGTTTCTGACAAAAACTAACTGGCAGGCCAGGGGAATCGGGGAGAAGAGTAATCTGGCAACTCAAAACTGCTCAAGAGGTAAAGGTTTGAGAATCAATTCAGTTATCTTGAGTTAGACCCAAAATCAAAACACTATATAGAGCATAATGTTCCCTTCTCCAGAAATCTTTATTATTAGCTGTTTTCTTAAATCTAATATTCTGATTTGAACCAAAGCAATCCAAACTCCTTAACCCACTTTGCAGTACTGAGAAATTACAGAGACTCAGATCAGGAAGAAAAAAAAAAAAACAAAAAACAAACAATAAAAAAACCCAGCCAAGACATTTACACTCCTGCTGTGACAAAATTAATAATAGATATGTTCTTGGTAAGAACAATTGAGCCAAAGAAAAAGTAAGGTCCTACTTTCTTTGAAAAGCAAGGAATATGAACTGTATTTGCTTTTTTTATTCTTAAGAATTTCCATTTGTGATACAGTGAACTAAGAAATTTATACACATATCGCATATTCCATATATACATTAGGTGGTTTACAAAATTTTACATTCTTAGCTGATTTGTAGAAGCAGAAGACATAAGTGAAAAAACCAAATATTTTCAGCATTTCTCCAACCAAAAAGCATTTTATCTTTATGAAGTGTGGTAGCCAGGCTGTGGTCTTCATAAACTCAATCATGAGCTTCCCTCCTCAATATGAAATTTCAGTTATCCCCTCTGGTCATCAAACAGAAAACTTATCATGGTTTATTTTCACAATATGCCATTCAAAAATAAAAATACACAGATCATTTGTATTTCAGTTGGCACAGAAGAACCAAAGTGAAGCCTAGACAGATAAAAAGATCACATGGACCAAGGGATGCAGCTAATTCTTTTAATTGTGAACAGCTGCAACAGTTGCAGGGTACATTTTTTTCCTTCACTTTTTTCAATGTTAAAAATCATCAACAAAACATTGTTGATTACTGAGCATCTGGTAATTCCTAAGTATCAATATGCATGTTTGCATCATACAACTGAATTTAATTTGATACTTGCTTTATATTTACTAGAACTGGAAAACTGCTGCTTAGTCAAGCTCTACAATAGCCTATTTTAAGAACCAGGCCCAACAAGGAGAGAGGCAGCAGCACACATCCAGTAAGTCCAGCTTATCTAGAGCATCACATCTGCTGCACTGATAGCTGTGATATACACATGGACGTAGCTTATTTTCAGAGCCCTTGGTCTAAGCTACATCTCTAACTAGACTGCACAATATTTACAAGCTACCACCAAGTGACTAAGCTCCTCAAGTTCTCCCTGGGCATATTTTCTGCGAAGAAAAGGATGATGTCCAGAGAACTTCAAAGGCATCATTTAGTTCTTTCAACAGTCCTAGGTTATAACGTATGCCAATTTTTACCACAGTTTATTTACAACCTAACCTCAACAAGCATAAAGCATTACAACACATTCCTCTACCTATTCTTTCAGTTTCTGATTAACAGAAAAAATGAGATGTTCTAGGCAATAAAAAAAATGAGGCCAAGTCAGAGCTCAGAAAAATCTAGCTTTTAACAATGGGAAAGGGGAAGTGAAATTCCTTCCTTCCTTCCCCACCGAGATCACAAAATAATTTAACAGAAATCTGGCTAGTTTTTTTTTTTTTTTTTTTTCTTTTTACCAGTTGATCTTGATTCAGACGTTCTCCCTTGTTCATTCGTTCCTGGTAATCATCAAGTTTGCTCTGAAAAGAAAGAAAAATGCTATAATGAAGAGCCAAAATCAGGTTACTGCTTTTTTCTACTTGTGCTAGCAAAATTAGGTACTCTAATATTACAGTGTAAACAGACTGTAACACATTACACAAACATGCAAATGTCATGTAGAAATAGTACCTGAGAAAACTTGTATTCTGGCTTAAAAAATATTACTACTTCCCTAAGAAACAAATATTTTTGTTTCTTGTTTATTTGGCTATCACAATACATCTTCACAACTAGTCTAATTTCTGAGGAAATACACATTCCTCCTAATGGGGAACGCGCTCTCAATGCACATTTCCTTCAGTCCAAACAACAGAGCACTGAATTCACTTCCGCATCAGAGCTTATTACCGCTTTATCACTACAATACCAAAAACATGACTGCAAAAAACCACTGTCAATGCTATTAAGATTCAGAACTGTAATTCTTTGTAGTTGCACCAGTTAAGATAGTTTTAAAGAATTTAAAAGTTTCCAATCCTTTGCACAAGAATGCCCACCAACACAATTCATATTAATAGCTCTAAAATATTTTAGTTCAAGAGAAACTGAAAAAGGAATCATTATGTTAATCTTCAGCAGGATCAGTTCTCTAACCTGCTTAAACTACAAAACCATGCAAAACACTGATGTTGGCCAAAAGCAGGTAAAACTTATGCATGCCCAAGTGACAAAGATTCTACAGGCTAAGTTAGAAAGAACCTTAGAAAGGAAGCAAAATCTGTAAGAATAACATACCTAACTATTAAACTCTAAGTTTTCACCATCTGTATTATCACATGATTCTATTTTTTATGAAATTTGCCTTGATCTTATGTAAAGAAAACTATTAAAATTAATCCTTAACAATTATCTTCCCAATCTAGCATAACAACAAATTGAAAAGGAAAGCAAACAGTAGTATTTCATTTTAAAGGTAAAATAATTAAAACCCTGATGCAACCGTTGTTTCAGAGTTTGTAGTTGCCACTGGGTGACAGCGTTTTTTTGTTGTTGTTGGTCTTTGGTTTTTCACTATTTTTGTTTGAGGACATTTCAGTTAAAATATTTTACTGACATTTTTCTAGCTAATTCAACTTCCATGCTCCATCTCAGACCTTTTGGAAAGATCAAAGTCTGTGAAACAGTTTAACAAGAAAGCTCCTTTTACAACATATTTGATGCCCAGCATCACTTACTGAAACACATAACCACCCTTATGAGACTTGGTCCTTTTCATGTCACCTAACAACAACAGTTTATTTATTTAGAAATCCTACAGATTAGCTATAACACTTAACTACTTCATCTTTCAGTGTATCAGAGCCAGTAATGGCCTAAGCAAAGTCAAAGAAGTAAGAACTTCCCAAGCACCAAAAGTGTATGACGGGGCATTTCATGCTGGGGACAGACACTAGCAGGGTAATAGTTGTAAAACGCAGCAGCCTAAGTTCATAATGTATCAAAAAAAATAGCCCTGAAGTGCATTTGGCATATTGGAAAGCCACCACAACAGGAAATAAGGCCATTTTACTCTTCTACATACTAATTTTAGAATAGATGATGACATGATTGGACAATCACAGAAGTAGTTTTCATGACCTAAGAGATCGTAGCTGAGCTGTGAAGAAAAAACGGAGGGTAAAGAGCTCAAACACTGCAGTGCCCCAGTGCAAAGCCAGCCAGGTTAACCGACACCTCCGCTGCTTAAAGTAGCTTAAATCCTACAACGAACTGGCTTTGCAGACAAAGAATTTTTAAAAAGTCTCTACTTGAGCAAGTCACTTGCTCCCATGCTGCAGATTACAATCCCCTTGGTCACACTGATGCAATTGTTTGTGAGGCTGTACAGTAAACAGCCTGCTAATATGAGCTAGTTTAAACAGTTTCTACAAAAATGCATTTAAAAAAACCCCAACAATTTCTGTGATCCAGTTTCCAACACAAACCCATAAACAACAACAACAGGATAGAACACCAAATTCTAGAACACTACTTAGGTCAACCTTGTTGAAGAAAACATATATTGCAAAATTACACTGCAAAACACTCAATATAATCCATTTTAGTGGCTAAGGGTCTAAGGGAGGGAAGAAACAAAAATACCCTAAATAACTAAAATTGTTTCTGCACACTTTTTCCATGCAGCCTTACTTCAGCATGGTTGGTATCTTCAGATCAAGCATATTGCAATAACATATTCAAACAGTGCATAAGTTTTTCCTTAAATGGTCAAATATTCTTAGGTCTAATGTAAATGCTTTGTTCATTTTTATTCAGCAGTTTATCAATTAAAAAAACCAAAGGGCAATATGTTTATTTCTAAGCATTAGCAATAGAAGGAAAGTTAATTCTCTTCAATTTTTCTTCCTTAAAAACCTTTGTATCAGAAAGGTGAAAGCAAAAGAAGGAAAGCCCTTTCAGCTGCAATGCAGAGGACAAGCAAATGTGTATTTAGTTATACGTTATCATGAAGATTTCAAATGCCAAGTAAGCATTTTTCTATCATCCCAAAGACACGGCAAGATCCAAATGCTCCATTACATAAAAATATTAAGGAAGCAAAATGCTTTCTTTTTAATCCGTACCGTCAACAGCAATCCAAGCAGCATTAGTGCTGTAAAACAACTGCAGTAAAATTCCTGCTTAGCAACCCACTGCAGTGTCTGCAAGAAGTAGAGATTTTCTTAATTTTACTCCCCCTTACACAACTTCATCCCCACTCAGCATGGATATAGATCTTGAAGCATAAAAGCTAAACCAGCAGGGGAAGGAAAAAAAAAAAAAACCAAGTGACAAAGCTAGCACATAAATTGTCTATTAAGCAGCTCATGAGTCAGCAGACCCCAGTTCTGCAGATAGCAAGCCACTGTGCTTCAGCTCTTTTTCCACTGAGATACCTGAAGTATTTTGGAGTTCCCTAGGAGGAAAGCACTACTTATAGGCTACTGCGGGGCTGGAGTGGGATGTGTGTGTGGCAGGGGGAAGGTGGTGGTGTTCACTGCTTAAGTATGCCCTAGGTTTTATTTTAATAGGAATCCAAAATTGAGTTACTTCATTATGGTTAACACTCACACCCAAGTTCTCATTACCTCCTCTGAATTGCCTCAAAAACGTCATCCTGAAGTGAAAAATAAAATAAAATTTAAAAAAAATGCAGTTACATTATATTAGCTTCAAAAACAATACTGGTCTTAAAAATGCCTGACCACTCAGCTGTGCTGTTCTAGTCATTTACAGTGCTACAGTATAAACTGGATCACTGGAATGATCCGATTAAAAATAACCCTTAATAAAGGGGGCCAGGAGCAGGAAAGGAGGGAGGCACTATATTTAACCAGATAATTTCAACGGTATGGTTTATACCAGTTACAGCAGCACAAGTGTCTATGACAAGGTGGAAGGGGAGAAGGCAACCTCTTCCACCAGCTAAGGTAAACATTTTGTAATGCACGCTTCACTACAAAGAAAAGATGGATGGGACTATTGCAAGTCTGTTTTCCGAGATACCTAAAAAACTGCAAGTATTTTTCTAACAGCATTAAGCAATTCGGATAATCCAAAATTTAAAATAGCTGCCTAATACATTTTGCACTGAAGCAAAAGAAAAGCCAAGCTACGAAACAGAAGTTTGTTAACCTGTTTTACATTTGTACATTGTAATTTATCTGCCCTCCACCATCATCTCCATAGTCATTCACCAGTTTAACTTCTCAGCAAAGACTGCGCAGAAATGACTAAAAAAAAGTAAGTCTTCCCATTTCCTCAGAAAAATAGGCAGAAAAAAAAAAATCAAGAAGGTAAAACACTTAAACTCTATCAGTTTAATGAAACGTGGAAGTTCAGAACCTCCCCAAAACTGCCACACTTCTCACACTCACTGTCTGGGTACACTTCCTATTAAACGTACACGCCTAGCAAGAAGCTGTTTCAGTCCTGAGCAATAACCAAGAAGCTGTAATGAAGCATTAACATCAATACTCAGAACACAAAACACTTACAGGTTTTCTGTTTAAACTAAATTTATTTCTGAAATAACAGTTGTAAATATTCTTGTATTTTTTCCCCAAAGTCTGGTAGGTAAGTTTGACAGTTTAGGAAAAAATACCTCCACGCTGTATTAGTTTTAAGTGAGTGACAAAACCACACCAATTCTGTGACTGCGGTCTCACGATCAGCTTACCCCAGAGGACACTGACCAGAAAAAGGGTATTCTCCTGCTCACCACACGTTCTTGACCCTTCCCAGCCACCAACAAGGACAGCCATGTGGCCAGACCGACAGCTGGGTCAGCAGCCTGATCCAACCGAACACATATAGCGATAGAGATACAAGAATGGCTAGGAGCGGGACCCACTCCTTCCCAAAGCAAGGCAGAACTGATGGGTACGTGCCATCTTCAAACTGTAAACCTCTTCAACTCTGAGGAGTTGACTACAAAGAAAAAAAAAAAATTGTTTCTTCAGTAACCAGAACTAAGTTAAGCCACAGATGAGTGCAACTCCTAAAAGTTTTGGTGGCTGCGTATATATGTTCTCTTTCCAAATCGCCATACAGTATCTCCTATAGAAACACTATGATCTACAGGCAAGTTGACTACACTGCAAGAGACCTAGATTTTGTTCTACACATCATTTATGTTCAAAATTAGTCACTTTTACAACAGCAAGTGAATTCTAGAACACAAACTGGGTTCTGGAACACAAACTGGGCTCTCCCAACACATTCTGTGTATCTTTTTCTTCTGAAAGGAAAAACATCAACAAAACATCGAAGCAGCATCTGAGAAACCAGAAAATCTTTCACAGCTTGTAGGACTCATAGTATATCTAGTTAGAGAACTTGCTATGAGAAATAATCCCTAAGCTACATAAAACAGTTAAAACAAAGCAAGCTGAAAACAGAAAGTACCAACCACCAGATAATTTCATAGATAAACCTGCTTGGGTTTTAAGAGATGAAGCTTGGTTATCCAAAACTGCTATCAGAGAGGTTTCAAAGAAAGATTCAAGCCCTCAATACACAGCTGCACATGAATTTCACAATTTCTTGGTTTCAGAATCACGTTTAATGCCCAAAGATAAATTTGAAACCAAGCTTCACAAGGAGCACTTGTGGAGACACTCACAAGCCTTCAACATCCAAGTGACCCAAATAATGGTGTAACAGCACTTAAGAGTGTGGCTACTGACAGGCAACTTGAAGCGTGGCGCTTCCCTGCTACGATTAGCTGCACCTACAAGAACAGAAAACTGATCTCAGCTTTTACTATAGGTTTGTAATTGTGTCCTATGGGAAATCCAAAATTTTGTTGAACCAAGTCAGATGAACTTGAAATACCCATCTACTGTTCCAGTGAAAATTCCTGCATAATAATGACAGAGAGACTTTTTAAGTATTCATTTTTCAACCCAGTCAGGATTACACTTATTCGGAAATTCAGAGACAGGCTGATAAAGCAACAGCATCTTAAGTTACCAGCTACAGCTAAAGTGTGCCATCTTTTTAACTGTATACACCAAGCTCAAGTCAAGTAGTTTAAGCTAACATGCCTACTTTGTATTTACAGTTGCTCAAGAATAATCTTTGTGATCACCTGCCCACACCTTAAACTATGTGTTAGCAAATGAGACATTTTGTCCCTCTGAGAGAACATTTGGTTTTTAAAACTGTTTTTACATAGCTTATGCTACATTACACAAGTTGAAAGCAAAAATACCTTTGTTTTTTTCATCTGTCATTTTATCAAGACACAAGTTTGATCTACATTCAATTGGCTTAATTTGGAAAGGTTTTTCCCTCTATAAAACCCAAAAACCAGAAGGGGTGGGGGAAGAAAAAAATGCAGGTCTTACTGCAGTATCTTCTCCTAGGGAACCTGGCTGGAGAGCTAGTAGAATTCTAACCTCAGACACCTAACAAAAACCTAGAGGAGTTCATGCAACTTTTAAATTAACTAAGTCTGTCAACGTATACTCAAGTTGCATGTCTGAAGGTCTTGTAGAGAAAATACCCCCTGCTATACACATACAAATAACTACTCACTTAAGAGCAGAGGGAGAAAACAGGATAGCATTCCTATCATTTTCGAATATGAGTAGAACACAGACATTTTCAGACCATGTTTTCACACAGATTTATGAACAGCAATTCCATTTATCCTAGTTCCTTTTAACACAAGTCATAATCATTCTTTCAAACAATGAGGTCACTTTTAGGAGGAGAAAATGAAAGCATAACTAATAATCTAGTATTTCTAGTTTATACAGAAACTTTAAAAATAGTACAGAACTAAGTTATAAATACTATGATTTGAAATTGTGTACTGTATTTTGATGATCACACCATTTTATCCTCAGAGTTTGGAAGGAAACATGACACTAAATAATTTACTTCAAAATTTCTAGTTTCTTCATAAAGAGCGACCTTTCCTCAACTAAAAGCTGCCATACCATTGAAAACCTAAGATGGTACCTCTTATAGAGCAATTATTTTTCATTCTTCAAAAGCATGTGTCTAAGTCAAGTATATTTTTGTATTCGTTCTCAAATACAAAGCTCTCAAAATCATCTCTACTGGCCTTAATTATCAGCTGCCGACAAAGAAAGGATTAAATGTTCAACTAAGCAGAAGTTTTCAGTGAGATTTACTGGGCTTTTCACCCACTCCTGCCTGTGCAGTATCTGGTAAGATTTTACTTTCTGGGTGGTTAAAAAAAAAATTCTCATCATAAGATTCAAAACAAAGGAAAGTGAATGAATTTGTATACTTCAGTAAACTTTATCAAGTAATAAAATAAAAATACCGATGCCTATGTGTACAATAAGCTTTGCTTTCAGGGTCCTAAGCACGCAACGTTCTCTTTATTAAAGAATGTTAACTAAAGAAATATTGATTCCCCACCAAGGGAGAGGCTCAAGCCCACAAATTAGTAATTCTGCTTTAAAACACCAAGAACAGTATCTCATGACTTTTATAGCATTTACACGAGAGTCCTACTTCAGCACGTTTCAGAACTTCTTCTGCCCATTAAGACTTAGGGAAATCTTTGAACTTTGATTTATCTGTGTGAGAGCACACCTAGCCTTTCTTTTTCAAGACCTAGCCTTTTGCCTTTTCTTTTTTAAGCCCTCACTGCCTAGCACAGACTACCCTAAAAAGAGATGCTCTACATAATTTTAATGGAAGATCTTTCAACAGAAGCCACTTCCAGGAAAAAGGCCCTTCATCCCCTGTATTCACTTGCTACAACACCATAGTTATAAAGTAGCAACAGTACCCACAGATACACAACAACAACAAAAACCAACCCAAACCAACCCCAAACCAAACCTAGGGCCTTCATGAGAACAGTAGCACCAATTTTCACATTCTTCTGCAAGAATAGCCTCCCACACATCGTTCTAACTTAAAATAATATGAAAGTTGACCAAAAGTCCATTCAAATAGAATGGCTAAGCCAAGTGTAAATTAGGTGTAAATTATTTATTTTAAAA
>JAVJGG010000021.1:27327288-27356053 GCA_035590195.1 Aviceda cuculoides | reverse complement strand
TTCCCCCCCCCCCCCCGAGTTCGAGCGTGCCCGATCGCCCCCACTCCCCCCCCCCCCCTCGCGGTGACCGGAGGGCCTCGCCACTCTCCTCACCGTCTGCGGCACGGGGGAGGGGCTCTGTGTGTGTGTATTGGGGGGGGGGGGAAACTCAGTGCGCCGCGCTCCCGCTCTAAGCAATGGCCGCCTCAAGCCGACGCCGGCCGCGCTGCTCCTGCTACCTCCGCACCGCGCTACTGAGGCAGAGGGCGGGGGGCGCGCACGCCAGCGCGTAAAGCCAAGGCGGCGCCGGGAGCGAGCGGCGCGGGGTCCTCGCCGCTTTGAGAGCGCCCGCGGAGAACGCCTGAACCCGCCCGCCAGCGCGTTTAGCGGCGCCGGCCTTTCCCGGGCGCAGGAGGCGCTTTCCCGCTCAGGCGGCGCCGTCTCTCGGCTGGTCTCTGGCGGGTCTTTCAGGCAGCGCGGCGGGCACCTAAGCGCCAGACACAATAGCGAGGCGGGGCGTTTCGCCTCAGGTTCCCGCCCGCCGCCGCGGTCCCGCAGCGAGCCGGGACCGTCTGTGGGGACGGCTCTCCCCACCGGGCAGCTGCCATCCCGCCCGCCCGGCGCTGGGTTGTGTCTCCCGTTGAAACAACCGGCGGCGTTGAGCCGGTTGAGGCCGTCCCTGAGGAGCGGGGCGCTGCCGGGCCTTGCCTTGCTGAGGCGATGAGGCTGAGGTGGCGGGGGTTGTCTTCCCCTCAGCGGAGCCCGTCGCGCCGCCCTCGCCTTCCTGGGAGCGAGGCCGTTGCCGGCATAAGCGTCACTCCAAAACATGTTTTTGTGCTTCTTCGTGCCTTTAAGGCGCGTCCTTAAAAATGTGGGAGGGTTCCGGAGAGGTGGCGTGCCACAGGTGTAATTGGGCCTTAATAATTGCCTTTCAGGCCCTGGAAACAGTTGCCTCATTTGTCGTTCATACCGGGGTTTGTGGTGGAGGGACCTGCATCCCTCTCCACATACGGTCCCAGAGTACTACATAACATACTTGATTTTAGTTTTACACATTTCTGTGATCCAAAGCAGTGCCATGTCTAGCTAGCACTTGCTGAACCTTTACTTCTATGCTGACAACTAATTACTTCATTATTAAAGACATTGTACTGAAATAGCATCAGGTTTTCTGTGAAGTAAAGGAGATTCTTGAATGAATGCTATGCCTTCTTAGAGACATGCAGCTTGAAAATGAAATGCCGCTGCCTTCAGCAGGCTGGGGAGCTAAATAATATTGGAAAGGTTTTAGTATTTATTCACTTGTCTTTCTGGAACTAATGGATGGAAGACTTTGGGATAAAAGGCTCTGAAAATTTAATTCCCAGTCATTGTGAATTTGAGGGGGGATTTTTGGTCGTAACACCAGTTTAAGATTATATTTTTACCACTGATTTTTAAAGCTGAATTTTTCTTTGATCTGTTTAATGATGGATCCACACAATCCTTTACACTGACCCAACAAAGAGCCCTGTTGCTTGAGTAACTGGGCCAACCTAATGGTTCTCCACCACCAAGAGCGAGGTATCTCACTACCCTTCCTCACCAAATCACTGCACGCAATCACGCAGTCCTTGCCTTTGTTTCCATTCTGATTCTTGCTTCTCAGGAGTTAATTCAAGTTGATAATCCAGCAAGAAACTGCTTGCTTTGACTCATGCTGTAGTAGTTAATTTTGAAGGGTCAGATTTTTTTCTTCATTCCGTCTGTAAATGTTGCTTCTTGTGCTTCCACTTTTCATGTATGCCTGCATTTTCTGTAGCAGCTGGATGCTTTGTCATTTTATATTAGATTATTTGCTTTCCAAATCACCTCTTTTTACAGGTTATAAGACAAGTCTAATAAATAACTCAACCCAATTATTTCAGTTGAATAAATGAAGTATAAAAGAAATACCTTCAAATATTGGAAGTCATTTTCTTTTCACTGTTCACCAAGAAGATTTTGTTAATACCATTATATTTACAAGATTTACTTTTTATGCATTTGCTTCTCCAAGCTGCTTACACAGGGGTTGAAATTACCTTTTTCCCAAGTCAAATGGAGTTTCTTTGTGAGCATGTGAAGCACATTGATGTTTTCTGACCACAAAATATAATGCTTTAAAATGATAAGGAATTGTTTCATCCATTCCTGTTCATTTCTCCTTTTTCTTACGTTGCCCTTGCAATTCTGCATAAGCTCTGGGCACTCAACAGCTTAGGCATGTTTTTCAGCCAAGTCATAGGATGCTAATGTAGCTTGTACTCAAAACCTCTATTGCTGAAGAGGTAAAAAAAATCTGCAGTAAAAGAAAAAATCTGAGCTGATGGGAGAATTGGTGACAATAAATTAAGAATACACTTTGGGCCAGAATAAAGCCCTGATCTTGTCCACCAACATGAGATATTTATTCTTCATCGGAAAGCATAACACAAAATAGTGAATGTTCATGGTCTCACAAAACCCGATGAGATTACATGAGCAATAATTACATGACAATTACTGCATCAAAGCTCTTCATAATTAACACTGGATGCCTTTTTGGTTAGCCAAAGTTGGAATTGAGACTACTGCTAAGTTTACATGCTAAAGCATAAGTAACTCTAAGGAAAAGATTAAGTACTCACCTTACACAGGGACTGCAAAAGAAGGACTTTTGGATTGTACTAAAAAAAAGAGACTCGTTAATTTAGTATGGGATAAGCCTTACTAAATTCATTTAACACATTCTTCCTATGACGTGGCAGCTTTGTACCAAAAATTTCTCTCACTGTTGTATTTTAGCATGATTCACCGTCAGTACTACGCTGCAGTCACGGCGTAGGCTCCGTACCAGATCTCCGGACCCTTCGGCAGTCTCTTGGAGCAGCCTGGGAACAGCTGAAGTACGCGTAGCTCCCTAGTCTGCGTCAACTTTAGAAGTAAAACTTCTGTACTTCCAAAATTCACTCGAAAATAACTTTCACACAAACAAACTGTACTGCATAGTCCATTTCAACTCCTAAAGTATCTCTTAATACTTAACATGCTTATCATTTTAGGCAGGTCAAGCTGTCATATATTCATCTAACTCTTTCATGCCATTCCTTAAAAAAACAGTGGCCACAAATTCATCGTACTTGCGTGCCAACAATACTGATCATCCACGCTTGACAGAGAAAACCCTGCATAAGAATTTCCCACAGTCGAAGAGGAGTTAAGACCTCATCCTCTCTGCTTTAAGGAAGTGTTGAACCACTTCTGATATGTGAGTAAGCTTTATCCTGGCAACTTTTAGCATGACAAACTTGTAATTAGCATGTGGGTCTCAGCATTTACATTTCTTAGAGATAAGTACCCCCTTACTTACCACGTGTGGTATGATCTCCTTGTAAATCTGGATTCAGGTCTCTTTGCCTTTGACTTCTTTGATGTTAGCTAGCTGGTTGAAGTCACACTTCAGCATAATTATGGTGGAGATCAAATCTTGTTTGTAGGGAGCTGGCTTTGTGTTTCATGTTTGTGAGCTGTGTAAACGAAGGTCAGCTCTGGAGCTGCTGATTTTGGAGTCGTATTTGGTTCATCACTTTAGAAAGGCAAGAGGGGAGAGAACATCTCCCCAGCTTATGTAGCACTTCCACAAACGTGAACCTTTAGACCACAAAATTGCTCAAGATGAGGGAGGGCTCCACCTCCCTGCAGGCAGTGTGGGGATCCAGCTTTAGGAGATGCTTAGCTGTGCTCTTCATGTTCCAGGGAAACATCTCCTCTGCTAGATGTCTCTGGGTTTTCAATCATCATTATTTTACATCAGCTGTAATTGGAAAGTCTGAATACACCTTTTCTGTCTGTTTCTCAGTTTCCAACCCTCAGATGGACAAAACCAAAGGCAGGTGTATTTAAAACACACATAACCATCCAGTTAAATGAAAAGAAGATGTAGGGGAAGAAAGTCTTAAGCTTATTGGTGTAATCAGGGCTCAACTGTTGTATAAGTATTCTGTGGGGACATAGAGCCTCCTCACTGAAGTACTGTCTCAGGCAGGGTTTTTCTGATCCTCCTTTATATCACTTTTGTTACCCCTGACACACCTTCCCAGCCCTTCCCATTTCAGATTTCCTCCCTTTGCCCACTTGCTTGGGGACTTTCGACCAAGCCAAGCCTTGCCGTTCCCTCTGGGGAAAATCCTGCAGGGAAGTACTACTAGTCCCCTGCCCTGTTGTTCTTTCTCCAGGTAAAAAAAGAAAGAAAGAATATAAAAAAATATTCCCCAGTGTCCCGAGAGCTACTTCCAAGCAAGAGTGAAGTCTCACGTTGGTTCCTTGTGAGCACCGAAGATGAGCTGTGTCTCCCTGCAGCTCTGCCTTGTTCTGACCATTCCTATGCTGGCAATCAAAGCAGACAGATGGAGACATGCTCCTGTCTCCCCAAACCTGGTATCCCAGACCTGTGTCCTTCCATCTTCTTGTTACACACTTCTCCAAAACAGCAACTGGCCTTACAGCTCTCCAGCTTTCCCACCCTGTTGATATGTTCTCTGCTTCCCCAAACCAGGAACTCTGACCCATGGTGCGTAGTGTTCTCTCCTTGATTACCACGTCTGCTCCCTGGTCATACCCAGAATTATTCTGAATAATATAATGAAATAATATAATAAATGACTTCTATTTATTCTGTGTTGGGTTGTGGGGGTTTGTTTTGTTTTGTTTTGTTTTGTTTTGTTTTCAGTAGGATCCAAAAGGCTAAAATGAAATTTCCCTTCTTGCACATTATTGCAGATCTATTCATCAATCAGTTCTCTGACTGATCTCGTGGAATGTTATGAGACTGAGAACATGACAGTAAGAACGGGGCTAAAGGTGACCATCACTTAAGTTGAAAAGCAGATCCTATTCCACTGGTGGTGCACAGAAAATAAGAAGTACCAACCTCTATTTCCAGTTCCCAGGTTTAGTATACAAGGATTATGGTTAGAAGAAGAAACAAACCAAAATACTTCAACTTATAAAATAGCAACATTTAAACTACAGTAATGAAGAGGAGTCAACAATATCTTTTATTTGCCTTACAAACTTACTTTGGAGAGTAGAACTCTATCTACAGCAATACCAACCCAGAGCAGGAGTACTGTTTGGGAATAGGCACTTGGGAGAATTTGAACTTTCACTCAGTTTTACTGTCTTAAGAGGGGCCTACTCTGCAAATTTCAAAAATTGTGGTTCCTCCTGCTTATCAGGCAATTTTAGAAAGCTATCGCTTGCTTTTTAATTAGGTTTTCTTTTCCCAAAGGAATTTGCTCAGAGAGAAATTCCCATTCTATCTAAACCCACAGGCTGGCTAACTTTGATAATAAAATTAAACCCAGGCAAAATAAACCTCTCTGAATAAGGACTGAAAGCTCAGTATATGTTTTGGTCTGAATAAAATTAAGTTACAAGTTTTTATCACAAATGTTAAACATTGATGTGTTAGCAGCAAGATCAATTATAAATTCAAAAGATATTTGGGTTCGAAGGAGATTAAACGATGTCTAATGGTATGTTTAATCAAAACTAGCGTAATTCCAATCCAATACAGCAAAAAATTGATTAAATGCCACTAAATGATAGGTTTTCCTACATAGCCATTGACGGGAAATCATTATAAAACATACTTCTGTTTCTACTGATGTCACACAGTTCTTTGGCCCTTTCATGAAGCAATTGTTTACAAAAGTCTTCAGCTTACAGAAGTAAATAACCAGGCTGGGACACTACTTTGCTACATAACCTGTATGCAAAGTAGATCAAACATTCATTTTCATGTGCAAAATCCTGACACGGGAAGGGAGTAGGCTGGTCATACATACCAAAGAAGTCTCAACACTGAAAAGCAGCTTGAAACCGCTTAGGGCTTTATATTTGCCTGAGTTAGCTAATTTGAATGAGGCCAGCTTACCGCACTACCCAGACTGTTCTATGCCTGCCCTCCCTCTAATTTACTTTTCCAGTCATCTTTTTATATTTGTGAATTATATCAAGTAATTCTGTTTTTATATCCTTACTGTTAAGGAAAATACTGGGTCGTGTTACGACAAATGCCGCAGCTCCAACAAAAACATCGTCCTAAACAGCAATTTTCTATTCAGTTTTGGGTTTTTTTTTCACCTGTCAGCCACTTTACTATATCACACCAGTTTAAATGAGAGTATCACAAGGTTTTAAGTCAAACTTAGGCTTATCACCATCTAAGTATCTTAGAGCTCTACTTCTGGAGAACATCTGGAGTGGTTGTCATCCAAAACTTGTAATCACCTCCAAAAAAACCCCAAAACAAAAGACAAACCAAAACCTTTTTGTTTCAAAAACCTATTCTCTAAACCCGTGGAAATAAATTGGTGCTTACTGAAAGGATATTCAATCCAGTGCTGAAAGGTATTATAAAAATCAGTACTTGGAGGGCAAAGATACTGTCAGGGAGCAGCAAGGGCCAGCTGCTCCCTGAGGGAGGCCAAATTTTACTGTGGATAGAATGGCTAACATGGGGCTTGTGATGTGTCTAATATAATTTTTTCTCTTTATTTCTATGAATCCATGAATGGAGGAGTCCAACTAGTTCTTCACGGTCCAATGGCCAGATCCAGCTAGTACCTGCCCACTTAGCCCCCAGTAAATTTGTGCCCAAGCTCTTCATCTCTTCAGCTGATGTGGTCATGCACAGTCATTAGAAAAACAATGCTTTTTCTAATGATATTCATAATTTATTCATGGTCACGACACATAGTTTCCAAGTGAGCTTAAAAACTGCTAATCAAACCTCATGTTCTCCAACTGGCACATCAAAATCTTCTTGCATATCACATACATAAGAAAGGTAAGGGAGGTGTAAATTTGAAAGTAACTCGAAGATGAAGGATGGCTGGTTATTTTAAGGAATCCCTAATGCTGGTATAGGACAGGCTGGGCTCAGGAAGCAGTTTAGTCCCAGGATGGTCTGCTAATGTCAGCCTCCCAGGCGGGTTATTGTAATGCTTCATGATTCTTTCTGATAGAAAATTGTCTTTGCATGTAATCTGAATCTCTGTTACTCTCGTGTTGGTGCTGCTACTTCTCATCCTAAATATCCTGGACACAAATACTAGGTATTTCTCTTTGAAGCTGTATTTCTAACACGATATGGTAACACGGGTGGATTTCTTCACGGTGTTCTTTGCTAGGTCAAGCAACCCCAGTTCTTTCAACCTTTCCATATCAATGAAATTTATTAGACCTCTGACTATTCTTGATGTTTTCCTCACTGCTGTCTCCAATTGGTCTGTATGTACCTTCAAACGCAGCGCTTAAAACAGGGTACATTACTCCAGCTGAGTCCTTTTTAATGATAATATCATGATACATGATGTGTCTCACAGCATACATGCACCTAGATACGATGTTTGCTTTTTGTGCAACAAAATCACGCTGTACACAGAAGTTCAGCTTGTAATTCATTATCACCTCCAGATCTTTTTCTGCAGAAATACTGGCTAACATATTATCCCCCAGCATGAGTTTACTAAGTTGCTTATTGCTGCTTAAGTGGACTTGTCCACATGGAGTTTCTTCTCTTTTTTTTTGACCATTTCACATTTTGTCTCCAAAGTATTTGACCTTTTTTTCACAGCTTTCATACCCTCTGTTCTACCATCTAGGTCATGAAAATAACTAGCATGGACACATGAACAAATTCCAGTGATACCTTGCTTCATACCTCCTTTCGTTTTCACAGGGAATCACTGGCAATTATTCTTTAAGCAGACTAGCTTTGCACCCACTTTACAGTAGTTTCATTTACGTCATGTTTTCTTAGGTTGCCTGTGAGTTGTGTGAGAAAGTATTAGAAGCCTTATTAAAGTCAGAAGATTGCATCTGCTTCTCCTCTGTCCATGTGATATTCTTCATGGAAGGAAATTAAATAGTTTGACATAGTTTGGTTTTGACAAATTCATGTTTGCTTACTCATCTCCTTTATTTCCCAATCACTTAGGATGTTTCATGAATAAAGGTAGAGCATCTCTAACTTAATTTAGAAAGACATAGTGTACAGCTCAATTTGCAAGTGACTGGATCAACTTGTTGCTTTCATTTGCCAGCTGAAAAACTCTTATTTCGAGCTTTCAAATGGCAAAGTTTCTCCTGATGTGAAAACAGAATATAGTGCTGCTGTGTAAATCCCTGTGCACTGGGATGAGAAGATGTCTCTTTGCAGTCTGGCTCTTGTGTACTTGTTTATACTGGCCTGCTTATCTCAGGCTTTATCATATTATTTACATTTCTTAACCTAATGTCTGTTTTCCAGTACAGCATAGTCAGGAAGGAACAGGAAATAATTAAAACCTCTTATACAAAATATTCTTACATGGAAGATAAAGTGTGCTTAGTAAGCATGACTAAAAGAACTGGAAGCTGCTGTAAACAACAGTGTTTGAAACCTCTGCACTTAACAAAGGACAGATACAGGTTGTACATTAAAATTCCACTGTACAATCTTTAAATCCTATTAATGTAACCATGAAATGAAACTAAAAAAAACCCCAAAACACAAGATGTTTTATGATTCTCTTTATACCATATTTAAGCACAAATGTCCTACCTTTCAAAGATTCTGAGAAACTCCTGTTCTCATGCAAGTCAGGTATATTTTAAGGTTCACAATATATTGACCATATTTAAATACTCTTCCATCTGCCTATCTATGTACCGTGTTAGTGTCTACCTATCTGTCTGTTTAGAAGATCAAGTAATAATATAGATGACGTTTCCTCACGCTGAATAGAAGTGCATCTCACAATGACCACTTGCATGAAAAGAATGCGGAAAGCCTTTATCCAGGTGGGTATAACATACCCCCAGTCCGGAGGAGAGCAAGGATGAGTTAATAATTCACACACCACGGTCGGTATTGAGACTCAGCTGGGCCGTTCTGAGGAAGACTAATCACAGACCTCCTGCTAAAGGTCTGTCTGAAGAAAAAGTAATGATTGCATTAAACAAGCCTTTCCAAATATGTTGGTGCCACAGCTACCTTTCGGAGGCATGCTGTCTTTAGGAGTGCCCACTGGCACCGCAGCCCTTTTTCTTCCTGACTGCTCAGCACTCTCAGAGGCATACATAAAGATGTTCCTCAAAGCCATATACATCCCAGGGGAGCTAAACAATTCTTCCACTAAAGAATCGCAAATGCTTCTGCTCAGAAAAGCCCCAAACAAAACAAAAAAAACCCCCCAAGCCCTAAAAATCATGTAAAACCAGGTAAAGAGGTCACCTACATAAATTCAAATTTATTCCTAATTTTTGCCTGTGCTTCAATAGGGGTTTTTTTTCCAGCCACTGAGCCTCAACTGTGTTGTAGAAGGCCCCTGTCAGCCCTGTCCCCCGCTGATCCTGGCTGGACCTGCCGGCCGGACCCCGACTTGTCCCCTCACCTTCTCCGATGACTTCTCGATGGAAGCCATCGCTGTCGCCAGCCCAGCCCCACGTCGGTCCCTTGGGATTGCGCTCTGGTCAAGGGGGTCACTGCCCCTGCGCTGTCCTGGCGCTCGGCTCCTGGCTCTCCATCCTCTGCGGAGCCAGCCCTGAGAGCCGTTACGTGAGTACAGCCAGTCACTTCTGGCACGGGGTCTTCTGCAGTCATGGAATTAATTTCAAGGACTCTGCAAGGTTCAAACTCTTCGAGGCCGCTGGGCAATTCTGTTCCCCGGCACCCCGCTGATAAATGGGTTATCAACGTCTTTGAAGAGCAATAGAGCTATTCACCAGGCAGCTATAGATATATGGCAGATATATATATATATATCTGACCCGAGTCAGAAACACGCAGGGTGAGACCCTACTGCAGCTGAGGAAATAAGAAATTTGGGAACAGCTTTCCATGAGGAGGCTGCAGCACGCCTAGTTTATCTGAGGACCAACGGAAGATTTAAGGTTTTTAAAAAACTCATTTTGATTCACTGACATCAGTAACTAAGATATTGCAATACTAACATGTTGCACTCTGAGAATCGCAATGGCAGAGCAATTATCTAATTAGAAAGTAAAATTAATTGCATCATGTTTTAATTACTTAATAACCGAGAAATTGTCATCAGGATGAAGGCTGGGAAATGTCACGAAAAATTATCAGGGAGTGCAATTTGCTGCTTAACAGAAACTTTTCCTTGCAAACATGGAAACAGGCTTGCATCGACTCCTCGCGGGCCCACCACCGCGTTTCGTTTCGTGTCACCGCGTCTGCGTCGGACTCCGTTTGGGGACAGGAGACCTCGTCAGACCCGAAGAGCTAAAGGCAAGAGCCGAGACCGGGGCTTGGCGGCAGTAAGTGGGACGGGTGCTAGAGAGGGAGAGAGCTCCGCTCCAACAGCGAGCGGGAGGCAGCTGGAAGAGGAGATTGGAGAAAGAGGAGCGCTGAATTCCGGTTATTTGGGGATGAGAAATTGCTGCCAGGAAGCCAGCGAAGGCTGATGTAATTTAGAGCGACGCCGGGCGTGCTCGGTGCTGTGGCAGGAGCTGGTTCGGTCCAGAACTCAAGAGCCTGCAAAAGTGCCATTATTGGGCAGGTTACGGCTCACGCCAAGAGATGTGTTGCATCAGTTGCAGTGAAGGAACACTGCATCAAAATCTAAGTCTGCAAAATGTGAGATTTGGAAGAAATATCGGGGATAAAATACTTACCGAGGACCTTTTATGACCCAGGATTTTTGTGTAGGATTGTTACTGGAGCAACTTTCCGAGTTGCTTCGGACTACTTGAAAAGCAGTCTGAAGTTTAAACTGATGACGGTGATTAAGGGAGTAACTGTGATGAGAAAGGCAGACCAACAAGAAGACACGGTCTTCAAATAAACAGAGAGCAGACAAAAAAAGAAAACATTCAAATAACGTGTGTCTGTGAACCAGTGTGTGTGTTTTTGCAAGGCAGGTTGCAATTAACATTTGAAAAGGTATGTAAATAAAGTTTCATGCAAATATCCCCTTGGACGCAGGCTTGTGATCTATTAATTATTCAAAAACAACACAAGCGTTTTGTCATTACTGTCTGTGGCGTGTTCTTTGCTTTAATCTGTCCTTTGGTCTTGGAGCTGCCAGATTTCCATAACTGGGTCACCTAGTTCTTTCTCAACTTTGCTTTCTGCTGTGAAATGAAAAACTAGCATTTTCTGTGACATACATTCAGGGCTTCTATGGGGAGCTTGAATGGCTACTCTAGAAAGTAAAGAATCCTGAAATATGTGGGAAAATATGCAGTAAGGAATGAATTCATATTTGTGGATAACATGAATTTTCAGTGACCGCTAACCTTTGCAAACAGAGTCCAGGATGAAAACTGTTAGTTGGCCAAAGAAGAAGAAAAATGTTGCTTGATGCACAGGAATGATATTAGACTCACTCTTTGTACTTTGTGTAGTGAAAACCACTACTCTAGTGCCTAAGAATAAATTATAATAAATATCATAATAATTATAACAGTAATTTAAAAATCTTTTTAACTCCGAGATGCATGAGTCATTGTGAGTGATTTATTAATTAAAATTGCGTTGAAAAGGTGACAGGTGACATTTAAAGTATTTGCTATTTTAACCACTAGAGAGCGTTGAAGAGCTGCTTTAAAAATCCATTTTTAACTCATCCCTTGACCTCCAAAGCAGGGTTGCTCTGAGATGCATGGGATAGTCACTGAGGTCTGATGGGGGAATAGGGAGACATCTCAGAGAAGGGCCCAATTCGGAATTCTCCTGGCCTACACATGCCACTGAAGAAGAGTATGATGAAGGAATGGGGGCGATCCTCGCCTTTTGGAGGTTCTGCCACGATTATTCTCAGCAGGTGACGTGCCATTGGGTGTACACATCCCTAGTGGCAAACAGCACATCAGAAGTGATCGTTAGGAAAAAACCAATCTTGGAAGCGTTTGTCCCGAAAAGTGTATTTTTTGTTTTAGTTTTATTAAAAAAAGATATGGATTGCATATTCTGAGGATGAGCAATGCCATTTTATTAACTCAATACCCATAAAACTTTTTCATAATTTGTAAAATTCATCATCATATTCGAGTTTTGGCTGCCAGTGACTGAAGATTACTACTGGGACCTCTACAGAGAATAAAAAAAAGCAATGAAGCCCTTCAGTGGCACGACTGCTACCAGGTGCTGCACATCATCCTTCCTCTTTACAGCGCAGTTTCCAAAGCCAGTTTCATTAAAGAAGCCAGATATGTCTCATTAGCAAAGGCAGCAAAGAACTCAGAACCACTGCCTGCTCATTCAGTAAGGACGTCTTCCTCCCTCTATGAACGTATTGAGGGGCCTCCAGGTGGTTTATGCTCTCTTAGAAAAACACCCTTCTTGCCCTCACTTTTCCTGGCCCCAGACGTTAGTTTCCAAATTTTTCTAGTCCTCGCTGGCCACTCAGACCAGCAACTTTATGGGAACACAAATACCTGTTAGCATTCGGCATCCCATGCCAATATTTAATCCTAAACAATGACAAATAATCTGAGCTGGTAGTGTAAATGTAAGATGAAAACAAATTTCTGCTAGGTTCACAACCCTACTCATTACACCCAAACCTCCAGATTTAACTGGAAAAGGGAGAGTTTCCAAGTCAGGACAGAAGCGAGAGCATCACCTTACCTGAAATAACGGGGAGCCGTAGAAAGAATAAGCTCGGCTTTAATAACAAGTGTCAGATGGAAAGAGGGGAGGCGGACAGACGGATTGGTCTCACCTTTATTTCTTTGCAAGTGGGAGTGGGTGGAGCAGGTCTCGGCGATGCTCGCTTGAAATTTGCCTCAAGCACTTGATGTCTTGCTCGACAGCGATGGTGCAGAGGGGCGAAAGGCCAGTATCCTGGGATTCCTCATCGTGCCGCTGGGATGTACGTCTCACGGGAAGCTGTAAGGATCTCCTGAATGTGCTTTCTTCATGTGAAAGTCAGTGTCAGAAACCAAATTTCTATAAAAAAACTCCATGAAAATCCACTTGCCTCATCTTTAAAATGATCCATGCTCCCCACTTCCAGACAATTACCGGAGTTCGGCGGAAGTTTTTTAACCTGCCCTTTCTCTTTGTGTGTGGGGGGGAACAAATGGGCAGAAGCCAATTCTGGAGCAAGTGGTCTCCTTGTGGAAAAGGGGAAAGCTGTGAGAGGAGAGAGGGAAGGGGGTGGCAAAAGCAGTTCATCTTGGAAAACTGCTCTGCTGTCCCATTTCTCACTGCCCCCAGAGATTTCACAATTTCACACCAAATCTATGCTCCATAACCATTGGTGCAGACTCTTTTTTTAAGGTCCTGCACTTTTCAAACGCTTGTTATGCACTTGACATCTTCCAGTTTTTACAGCCCACTAGAAAGATTTGTAAGTGATTTACCGCAAAAGGGAAGAAGGCAGGAGATTGTTAACCTTCGCGTGGCACTCCAGTTTTAATGTTCTTAAGATGTGATCAGAGGCTTGGACACAGACCTACAACGCCTGACCCCAAGCCAAGGCTGGGTTCCACCATGGCCCCCGAAAAACAAGCCAAAGTGGCAGAGTGATGGTTTGAGGCAAAGGGCAAAACTTTGGCACCATTTAAAGTAATGTCAAAACTGTCACTGACTACAAAAAAAAGAGATGTTTCCTCCTGAGGCCTTCGGAGTTGATCGGTAAGGATCAGAAATGTCATTGTTCTAACAGGGTATCCCGAAACCTTGTGACTACGGATAGTTTTTATGCTCAGGAAAACCTGAAGTCAGAGGATCAGAATAGTTCAGGTCGGAAGGGACCTCAGGAGGTCTCTAGTCCTGTCTCCCAAACCTCCAAGGGTTCTGCACAACCTCCTGGGCAACCTGTGCTCCCATTCATAGAGCCCAGGATGTTGTTGGTCGTCTTTGCTGCCGGGAACACCGTACGCCCACGTTCAGCTCGCCGTCCCCCAAGTGACTCAGGTCCTTTCCAGTAGAGCTGCTCCCCAGCCAGTTGGTCCTAGCCTGTGTGATTGCCAGGGGCTCTTCCTTCCCAGCAACAGAAGAAACATCTACTCGGACAAGTGGTTCCATTGATTTTTTTTATTCTCCTACCTGAAAAAATGTGTATGTGTATCAGAAAGAAAAAATAACGAAAGCCTCCTGTTTGAAAATAATTCCGGCAAGTCTGAACTAGCTTTCCCCTTGCGCAGCTCATCCAGGAATCATTGGGTTAATTTGTAATTCCTAGTGTACGGAAATGTATAGATTAGAGGACATGTTCATTAAGCTTACATCAAGTCTTTACATTTGCACTCATCAATTTTGAGGCTAATATGTCATTAGCCTAATTTTCAGATTTCTAGAACATCACTGTTAGCTGTAGATACTGAGCTCCTTTGGAAACCAAACTGAGCTACGATTGCTTATATGAAGTTCGTACTAAAAGAGAGGAATTGGGCTTTGTACCATTACAATCGATGGGAGTCAGGGTGAGAAGTGAATGCAACAGTCATTGTTATGAGTAAAAATAACAAGATTTTTGCTTGAGTCTGATCTTCAGGCCTTGTTAGTAATGATGTTGAGGAATCCAAAGCTAATTTTCCTTTCAGTAGTTCTCTCTTCTTTTTCTGCTGCAATGCTCTCCTATCTTTTATCCACTAGAAGGCAGAAGTGAGGTTTTATGAACACATTTACCGAAAAATGGCACCGCAGGAAGATTTATAGCAAAGTGACTGCCACTGTTTTTCTGTGGTTTCATCATCTTCGTCCTACCAAGCACCTCTCATTTTGAAGGGTCCCAAAGCCTTCGCAAAGTTGACCTGACACGAGCATTGCGAGCAGAAATCGTGCTCTCCGCAAGTGGTAGCTCAGTGGCGGGCTGCGACACTTCTCAGCCTCACGGGAATGGGCATGGGAGAATATATCATCCAGCCGAAACTTCAGGGGGAATTTTAAAAGGCAGATTGTAATTAATTGAGTTGGAATCTGGCCAAGGCAGAGACTTTAATACGTTTTCTTTCCTGGCTCATTTTTTTGGCAGGCTCGGGAGTCATCTAACACCCTTGTCTAGAGCTCACGTCTTTGTCAAATCCCTTCCAGTCCCGTTCCCGTCAGGAAGGTCTGGCAGCGGGGCTGGGGCTCACTTTAGCCCTCAGCCATGGGCGTCCGTGAATATCCTTGGTGTTCTCTCACCCGGGTCCCTTCCCCGGGATCCCTCCTCATTGTCACGTTTTGCCACCGTAGCCGGTCCCAAACCTCGATCTGCCATCCTTGCCCGCTCCTAATTTCTCTGGCATTCTTACGCCGCGTCATGCCCGCCGCCTTTGGAGGAACTCCTACACCGGCAGCGGTCAGATCTCGCTTACTTAATGCAGCCACTTCTGGCCTGTAGACTCTCAGTGCTCTCTTTCAGTACATATGTGCTTTCCTGTTTTAAGCTCTTGGCTAAGCACATCTTTTTACTTTTTCCTCTTTTTCATTAGCACCAATTAAACTCCCTAGGCATATATAAAAAAATGCTTATTCTTTCCAAGACAGAAACATTTTCCCTTATTGATAGATTTTAAAACCCAAGATGATGGCAGCGATTTTGTCAATTAGCAAAGAGAATCAACTTTACCTCATTTATCTGACAATTATGCAATGTCATTTGCATAATGTGAAATTTAGATCTTCCATTGTCACATGCTTCAACTCATTTACTATCCTAATGTCCATTTGAAGTACATGATGAAAGCACTGGCAAATTCATATAGTCCTTTGTTTCATACCAGACTTGGTTTGAACCAGTTGCTTAATTTTCTCCCAATTCCTATAGCACTGCAGGAGTTCCCAGCATTTCCACTACCAATGTGCTTATCTGAATGTTGTATCGCTCTTGCTGCGTTCTGTAACGGCTCCTTCCAAATAAAATGCCTTCACAGCATCAAGGAAAATAACGAGCACTTTTAAACCCCCTTCTTCCTTTTTTTCCCGTCAACTGTAAAAATCTGCATATCTGATTAATGCAACTTCATCCTGATCTGAAGCCACACTGTTTTTCTCTCACTACACCCTCTAAAACCAGCTTTGATCTGTTGACTATTACTTGCGTCAGAATTTTGCTCTGTACTGACAATAAGCTTTCACCTCCATAATTATTTTGACCAGCAGGATCTCCTTTTGCCAGGACTGGGACAACTATTGCCTTCAGCTAGTCACCTGGTAGTCTCTCTCGCTCCTGCAACTGTTTGCATTTTTGTACGTGCTCCACAACCTTTCTCATTTTTAACTGATTCACTCACTGCTCTGGTTGTTCTTACGATCCCGGCGAAATACTGATTCAGCACTGCCTTGCAAGTTAACAAGTCTGTTCTTGCAAAGCGTCATTAAATCGTTCATATAGGAAGATGTTGGCCGTGCCAGTGCCGTGTTTGATCCGTCGTGCTTAATACACAACCGATTTCTACCAACTCGCAGTAACCGAGTCAGGTGTTTCTTGGGGGTCTTCTTTAACACGTGAGATGTAGCAAGACCACTGTACGAGAAAGTATGGCTTAATTCTTGACAGGATGTCTATTACGGTCACATTTTTTAAAATGGGAGGATGATACTACGCTAGCCTTTCAGATTTCATCCCCACGGCCCCATTCCCTGAAGTCCGTGAATAATGACAGTCTGGGTGGAAAGAGTACTTAACAGTTCAGGGGGCAGCTATGAAATGAAAAAACCCAGCACCAGGACGCTCTCCTGCCAGTGTGTGTCAGTAGTCAAACAGTTAAAAAAACCTGTGGGTTTTTTTGCTTGGTGTGTATGGGAATGCATTCATTATTTGTACAAATATTGTCAGATCCAGTCTGAAATCTTTACATATACCAGGTTTTAAACATCATGGCAACAAGTTAACATAGATTAACTGTTCATTGGGTAAAAAATAAAATCTTTGGCCATTAAAAAAATGTATTTTCTTTCAATGTCACGGAATATCTCCTTACTTTTATAATGTAGAGAAGGCAGACTGGACCATGACTTTGACTTTACTGTGCCTTTTCCTGCTGTTCATTATTATTCACGTCTCTGTTATGGGCAAAAAAATTAGCACTAACTATTTATGACTCGAGTTTTAAAGTCCTTCTGTGTATTGTTCCTATAAATGTGGTTGATTATAAAACCAGATGCACTCAATTATTTCTGTGACAGTAAACCACGTGGTTTCTTCTCATTGTGTTCCAGCTACATCTTTGACCTTAATCATATATAGCTTCTCATCCCTTAACTTTTCTCTCTATTCCCTCTACCAGCTCCCTTCACCTCCTTTCATGATTTCCCCCTCCTCTCTCCCCCTCTCTTCCCCTGCCCATAATATTTTCGCTCTCAGAGCTCCAAGAACCCCTTCCCTCCCGTGAACCCCTAATTTATTATATCCATGTGTGCCTGGAGCGACGCTGCCGAGCCCCCGCAGCTCCCACTGCCGCAGAGGTGAAGGTGCTCAGCAACTTGCAGAGCAAGTACTTGGGTTTCTCCGAGCTTAGCACATTTTGTACACTTCCCTTTTTCGCTGTCGGTGTGAAATATATATGTGACACACACTGGGACATGTGACGGAAGGGTGTAGAGGGGTGTCCTTTCCTGAAAGAAAGAGAAAGGGACCCCCAGAGCCGACTTGCTTAACGTGGATGTTTCATTAGGCAGGGCCGTGGGCTGCCGATTCTGCCTTCAGGGTCTAGAGGAAAAAGAGCAGGGGAAAAAAAAAAAACCCCACCCCAACCACCAAAGTTTTTGTTTTTACTTCTTTTCGCAGGCCATTTCTCGGTTGGTTCCGTTGCTATCGCTTTGAAGACTCTTTTACACGCCCTTGTGAAAGGAGCGTTTGTGTCTCTGCGGCGGCCGATAAGGACGCGTGGGGGGCGGTGGTCTCGCCCCTCCCGCTGACCACACGGCCTTTCCCTTTCCTCCTCCTTCCCTCGCTCTTTTGGAGATGCCAGGACATACGGGAGGAGGGATAGCTGTCTCCTCCTTATCGTTACGCTGCAGAGAAAGCGCTCGGCCGCCTCTGCCTGAGCTCCGCTAGCCGTGTTTATACCTCGTGTTTCCAGCTCCCTTGTTAAGTAACTTTATCAGCTCCTTCTGCTGCTCTTCAGCGACGCACGGCGTGTCCGCTCGGGGGAAAATTTTGCGGCGTATTTGGGAAGCTCAGACCTCCGGCCCCGTGCCCGCAGAGTTCGGGGAAAGGATGGCCTCAGGTGGGGATGGATGGTGGGTTTGGGCCAGCAGCGCCGCATATTTCTGGTGATTGCTGTCGCCGTGTTTCCAGGAGACCAAGTTGCCTTCAAGCAGTTTCCTTCGTCAGTTAGCGATGTGCCAGAAACACCGTTTAATCCTCCCACCACCCCTCTTCAAAAGCTTTTACCCTCTAAGGAAGGACCTCAAGGGAATACCGTATATCACAGAGCTGATTTCTTCTCAGCTTCCCACAGCTGGGTTCTGGTGGGAACAAGAACCAGCTCTCTTCTGGGAGCTCACACCCTCACAGGTACCCACAGCCTTCCAGGGCAGCCCCGTGGCACGGCCGATGGGCCGGCGGGCCATCCCGTATTCCCAGCGACAGGCCTCATCGTCCCTCTGTCCTAATCCAGAAGAACATCAGCCTAAACCCCTTCTCTTCCCACCGCATTTTAATTTTTTTCTGCTAGTAGGGTGGGTCACAGGTTTGTAACTCTTCTTTTGGAATATGTCTCACTCCATCTAGTTGTCACTGCAATTCTACTGGGGAGGTGATTTTATTTCAGTTGTATCTGTTTTACCTTTCGTAGACATTCCACCCTGGTAATTCTCTTAAATACTAGTTTTGGTTAGAGAAAACTGAAGTTCTGCTTATCGCTATCAATAATATGTATGCTCCTGATCTGGAACCGCGTAGGCACATAATTAACCAAGAGATTTTCTGCGGCCCTATTGAGTTCTGCCCGAATATTTGCGCTTTATGAGAACCTTTGAAGGACTAGGCTTTCGTCTGCAAATATTTTAGGCCAGCGACTATTTTTTATGGCACAGCTGGTATAACGGGCTGACAGCTGAAGCCTCTACCGACCGCTGTGATGATATATAAAGAAACTCAGGGAACAAGGGAGGGGTTGAAACATGGTCCAGATGATGGGAATGTTTCCTCAGGTAGAGAAAGCTCCCCGCTTTTTGCTTAGAACAGACATTATTGTAAAGCAAATTTAGGGAACTTTACTAAATTAACATTGGCTGTGTAACTTAAGCATAAACAAATTTCACCTGAGTCTCTTTCCTGCTGTCTTATAAGACCATCAGAAGGGGATCTATTTTACTAGATGTGTATACACTTTATCAGCCTGCACTAGAAAACCTTTTATTTTATTCTGAGTTTTATCACCAAGTAATCTTTCAAGTATTTCTACAACTGAGCAGATGTTTAATAGCCAGAGACAAGTCTAGCATTGAAGAAAAGATATTTTCAAAGCAATTTTGGGGAACCTGACAAGAATCTGTTACTGCTGGCTGCTAACTGTGTTTTCTTCCTCTTTTGATAGATCTGGTTGTGTCAAGAAAAGTCTCTATGGACTTGGTTTAACAAAGGCATGATGGATCCAACCCTTTGAATTCTTTGCCATTAGAGCTAGAAAAATATTAGCTTTTTACTCTGTTGCTATCTTGCCAAACATCATTTTACTCCCAGGAAAGACTGCCTTTGTATCATGTTAGGTGCAATAGTTACCCACCTGGACTTGCATCTTTTATCCAAGCGTGCCAACATTTTTTTTTTCCCTCTGTATTGCCAAAAATTTTGATTTATCGTGCCTCTGCTCTTTCCGAGTTGAAGTCATTATCTTGAAAGAAGGTTTTCCTGATCAGTTGCCATAAAAACCAAAGGTTTCATTTGCAAATCTGCCCAGGGTGATTATAGGCATCAAGCACGTTTGGATCCCTATTGCTCATGACTTATTATGACTGACAATGTATCTATGGGATGCACAGTTAGCAAATTTAGAGGGGAAAAAGCACTCCCGTCCCAATTAGGCTGGTGAAACTAAGTAGAGGGGAATGCTGAGAGACACAGAAATAAGAATGTTATTTCTGATAATCTAACAAAGAAGGAGAATCTCTTCAAATAGCTCCCCCAAAATTTCACCGTTCATTTAAAATGTGCCTGCTTGTTAGAAACAACGTCCCAGGCTTGCTGGTACCCCTGTTGCTAATTACTGACTCGTCTGGCAGAAAGCTGTTTGAAGGAGGTTAAGGATTGTGATTCTTTGGGTGATATGTGGCAACAATAGCAACTGGGAAGCCTTCCTGGATCCTGCTGTTGGATCAAGCCCCAGAGATGTCAAATATAATGCTACCGTCAAGACGGAGAGCAAGCTTGTTGCTATCAAGTGCATCGGATGGAGGGAGGTGCCGGACAGCCGTCTTTTGGATACCTTGGTGGAAAGAAGAAGTCCCAGCCTCGGAAAGAAGAAGTCCCAACCTCCTGCCTTTTTATTCTAAACCAGGAGGGCTCGTTTTGTGGTGGGCTCTTGTGCTACTTACCACCACTCCAAGTGCTGGTACGAAGTAGCTCAACGGAGCTTTTACCGTGGTTGTGCCAACTTTGAGACAAGGGCGGTCTGTGGGATATCGTGAGTCTGGTTAGATGGAAAATCACCCCCCTTTCACCTTCCCAAAAGCCTGAGCTGCTTCCAAGAGATGCTGGCTACAGTCCAGGCCAAGGAGAGCTGAGGTGGGATAGCTGGTGGATTTATGATTTTAGATACACCTCCTTTTTGGAATGGCTTTCAGCTACATGATCGGAGTGTGGTCAAAGAATGCAACATATCTAGGATTTTCTGTGGTGTTTTGTTTGCACAATTTTATATAAACACCAAAACAAAGTCTGAAAAGACCTGCTGATAGTCTTGATGCTCTTGTTTCTTTGTTGTTTCGTTGAGTGTATAATGAATTTTCTCTCTGACTAAACCTTGACTCTGTTTTGGTTGGGGGTTTTTTTTGAGTTGCAGCCATAGCCTTTTTTAGTTTTAGAAGTGCCATTCATATTTATAGCAGTGGATTCAGGAGAAGAATCTAGTCTTGTATCTTCAGAAACTGAAAGATGCACTGCATATTTCAGGTTCACCCCAAAATATGAAATTGCAGCCCTCTTTTTTGCCTCTAAGATTGTAACATAAGACATAGATAATTGTTTATAAAGGATTATAAAAAAGCATTTGTGTGGTCACAACTAAGCCAAAAGTTCAAATTTGCTAACCTTTTAGTGGACATTTCCAACTTGGTGGAATGTTAAGAAAGAAATTGTTAAAGATATTTTATTGTCAATATGTCTCTTGTTTTTTAACTCCAGCACAGAAAGTGAGACCAACCTGACTCAAGGTTTTAAAGCGAGTACTAGTGCAGTACAAAATATTCTAATGTTTTGCTAGTTGAACTGCTCATTTTAAAAACAGTATTTCATAACTAAATTTCTTCCCACCAAATCACTTATTCCATTCATTCTGATGTCCTTCCTTGTAATTTTCCCTCAGCTGGGATCACAGCGTGAGAGATGCTGTACAAACACGAGTCTGAGATGGATTCTACACAAATAGTTTCCAAGGACAAGCCAGGCAAAAGGTGGTAGAAAGGAAGAAGTATCACTTGACTATGCAAATGGAAAACTTCCAGAGGCAGACGAGGCAGTCTTCCCAAGATCACCCTGGGAACCTCTGGCACAGCCAAGAGCTGAATTAACATCTCCCGAGTCCTTCAAAGACGATCCTTCCTCACGCCATCAGTTTATTTTCTAATCCAAAGCCAGTGGAAAGAACCCTTTGATTTCAGTGGCGTTTGAACGGAGTCCCAAATGCACCCCCAAATCCATCGTTGTTTTCCCAAGCAATGTAAAGATAAGACCTTATCCAATGCAGAGAAGAATTTTAACCTCTACTTTTGTCAACATATGCCAAGAAGTTCACTCAAAGCACAGTAGATCAGCAGAAGCTCTGTACCCTTGCTGGTAGTCAGCGTACTAAGAAAGTGATTTATTTTTGTCACTTCTTGTTATTAGCCATGTCTCACATGGGTTACATTGGTACCATCATTGCCTCTTTTTCAACTTTGCAGTTTGAATTCAGACATGTTATTTTTGCTCAGCTCACGTCGTACTTGCATACAGAGTACTTAAAGGAAAGTCTTTTTCTGACAAATTCCACAATGCTATTGCAAATCCAATATACAGACTTGAGCATTAAATATGCAACTTCGCTATTACCACACTTATCCCTTCTGGATTATTCTACAGTGGAAAGTTTTGAGGCATCTTGGAGCTGAAACAAGACATCCCAGCTGTCACGGTATCATCAACATCATTCAACTTTATCGTGTATAAAAAAGGCCAAACATATGGTTAGACTCTGTAGTGTAAATCTACTGACTTCCGTGAAATTACATCAGCCATAAATTTAGGCCATTAGTTTCATCTCTTGCAGTGAGAAGACCCACTGTACCAATTTTGCGTTTTTATCATTCCCGTTGAGGCAGTAACCACAAAACAGTTGAGGCAGAAGCTAAAGTTTGCAGCCCGCATTTGCAAGAAAAGCAAAGACCCGTGTTCTCTTCCTCTGTTCTAGTCCTATTCTAAACCTTGGGCATTTGCAACATCTAGTTCCTACATCTAGCAAAACCCCCCAAACCCCTGGAACCAAACCCAAAGCCGAAGGTCAGCTCTACGTTTTCGTTCCGACACCTCCCAGCCGAAGCTCTGTCCTGGCAGCCAGCCTCCCGCATGCCCATGCAGCCTGCACGGGAAGGCTTCAAAGCAAATGTTTACAAAGCATATTGAAATGCCCCTACTAAGTCTGTTTGGTTATCAGCTAATTTATTCTCAGGAGTAAAACCCACACTGGTGAAGTCATCCTGGGTAACTGGGCATCCTGAACGATTTTTTTTTTTTGACAAATAACTCTCTGACTGACACATTCAATGTTTTTTGGCATCTGGAGGGAAAAAAAAAAGCTTTCAAGTTTCACTAGGTAGGTTTTTCCCATGTCATTTGTGATACCTTTACACGTTTGAAAACTTCAACATCAGAATTAACTTACGCAAGAATGCTTTGTGTCCAGCGTGTATTTAATAAGCTCGTTACTCTGCTATAGCTATCTGCTATAGTTATTTATCATTTACCCAGCCTCGTTTGCTGTACCCGCCTGTTGCATCCCTTCTGATACTGTTATAAAAGCTTTCCTGATCAGCCTGTCTGCTCACCGGGTGGTTAAACCACGCGGAGCCTCAGCTCCTGCATCGGACCCGAGATGCTGCTACCATTCCGAACGCAGCAGCGAGAGCCTTGATCGCAGCGACAGACTTTTTCGTTTCATCCCTGGTACGATTTTACTGCCAGACACCCAGAAAAGTCAACCTGCAAACCCCCCGCGCTCGGCCGCGGTGGTGACTGATGGACGGCGCTAAAAGGGCGACGGCGAGGGGAGGGCGAGTTACAAGTGGCGTTTGCTTGTCACGTTACGAGCTTCTCTCCTATCAAAGCAGAGAAGAACAAACGGTCCCTTTGTTGCCGAGGTGCTGCCCAGCTGCGGCTGTGTCTAATCAGAGTTAATTACGGCGAGCTGAGGCTCTGTGACGCTCCTGGTCCCCCAGCTCTGAAGGACCCGCTGCTTTATCCTGCAGCTTCCACTGCCAACTGCTGGAGCTGCCTATTGTCAAACACCAAAAGGTAGAGATTGTACGGGATCCCTGGCAAGCCACACAAAGTGTCCCCGCTCAATCCTAAAGCAATGACTAATCAGGGTATCCCAGGAGGAAGCTTTGCAATAGCTCTTGCAAGGGTAATGAGGACAATTTCCATAGCTATGACACTTTAAGCCGAGCGAAATGCAAGCGGTCTTGTTTAGTCTCGGTCGTTCTTTTGTGGAGCAGCAGGTAACTCAGATCCAAAAGAAAACGAGTCTTCCTGGGAGGAGGGTCGCGCTAAGGCGGGTTGCAGGATGAACAGCCTCGGCTGTTGTTTTATCATAGCAGGCCTAATAGCTAAATTCTATTAATTGCTGAACGCTGTTTTGTTTGGCAAATACAGGAAGCAGTTTACATGGCTACGCAAGCGCTCTGGTTCACAGTCCTGCTGAAATACTATTATTGTAACGGGATAATACTGATTAAGGACAGTTCCCTGAGGAAGGAGGGCCTTTTGATGATTGAGTCATTTCCTTTCCCTGCTTGACATCAGCAAGATAGTGCTTCTCCCCCCACAGACACACACCCTTTGTAGCCAGAGACTTCTCCAGCGAGGAGGTCAAAAGCACACGCCTCAGCCTTTAGGTGGAAATGCCTGAGCGTGTGAGTCCTAAAGAAAGCCCTGAATCACCAGAAATACGCCAGGAGTCCAAGCAGAGACTATTTTTTTTCCCCCAAATATTCTGTTTGCCAGTCCCCTTTCAAAACTACAGGCTGATACTGGTTTTGGCTATGCCACTCTGCTGAAATAACCTTTCAACCCTTCAATCTTTGATTTTTGTTCCCATAGAGGTTTGGCAAATTAATTTGAAAATAGCGATGGGTTTACCGTCTAACCAAAGGCAACGACACCTCTGCAGACCACTGAAGCATCTGCTTCTGGACGGGGTCACCTGCCATCAGTAAATTGCTGACCAAGGCCACCAGCTCGGTTAACAGCGATCAGAAATCGGTACTAGCAAACGCTGCTCACTCCTAAATTCAGATTTGGGCTCTAGAGGGAAAAGATGCCATGTTCTCTTACAACTGACGGGCACCAACGAAATCCCAGCTCCCACACCGCGCGAGCGGCAGGGGGTCCCGATCATATGGGAACATGGTAGATAAGAACAACCCTCAGCCTCTCCTCTCACTTTGATTTTTGTCACATGTTGCCATGGGAGATGCTTGAATGAGCTCAACTCTAACTCTGGGCTTAGCAAGAAAATGTTCCTGTTATCACTTCTGAGCTAAAACTGGGTTCTTCTAAATGTTTTCCCTTTTGAGGTACAGTAATTGCTCTCCGATTAGGCAGGAAACTGTACCAGCATTATTGCTCGAAAGGAGCCAGCGTTATCAAAAAACAACACATCAGGGCCTGTCCTCACAGGAAGGGAATCATAAGTAATCGGCAGCGCTATAATGCAATTGGCTGCTGGTCCCTCCGCGCCGAGGGGACAGAGCGCAGAAAAAAAACATTTTAGGACTTCTGCTGGTGGCCAAAGTATTTTAAAAGAGCCCTGGTTCCTCTTTGCCTCCCTGTTTGGCTTCTCCAAACGTTGCTGTATTTCCTCAACAGAACATAAAAAAAACCTCGGCCTGTGCAAGGACGCAGCGCAGGGTCCTTCCACCCAAAGGGTTATTTTGCAAACTGGTGCCATCCCATCCCCGAACGCTCCACCAGTTTGCACTGGGAAAGCCGCCCTCATCGGGCAACGTTAGTCAAGGGGAAGAACTGCCCTAGCATAGCAAGATGAGGAAGACCCTTGGGCGGCACAGTTCCTACACTTTATTCCCTTTCATGTTATCTCCCTTGGAAGTTCCTTCTAAAAGAGGGGTATTCCCCGATGTCTGCGAATACGGCACAGGAACAGTGGTGGGCGTAAAGTAGGTTCCAGTTGACATAACGGCCTCTTTACACTGTCCAAGTGGTAAGAGAGCTTAATTTCATCTACTCCCCATCGTGAGGTACATCAATATCATTTGACTGACCTACACACCCATCCATCCATCCATCCATCCATCCGTAAATACACCCACCCCTAAGTACAGACTACGAGAACTGTGCAGAGTACTTACGTCTGGATTCTGCAGCGAGAGACAGCCTGCTCTCAGCATGTTCTACAAAAGGAAACAGAAATACTTAATTTGGTTATCAATACAAAATCTGACTGGAAAACCCACCTGGTCTTTTAAGCTAAATTCTACTAAAGTGCTGTTTTGCTCCGCTTCTGCTAGCTGCGTGTTTTGGGATTTGTAGGGATGCGCAGAGATGAGGTCTACTGTTGGTCTGCCCAAGTTCCTCACTGTGTCTTCAGATCAGATCTGTATTTTTTAACCTTATTTACCAGTCCAGCAGTAAGGATCAGAGATAGCAGGAATCCAGGAAAACCGCCGCATCTGTCGATGTTTGGTCTGATGGCCGTTGCGGGATGTGTTCCCGTCGTGACACAGATGGGGAGGGACAGTCGCTCATCACTCGTTACAATCACAGCGTGACGCAGAGGTCAGTCACAAAGGGAGGTCTTCGTAACACTACACTCAACCTCACGACTGTCTGGAATAGATAGAATTTTACAGAAGGTTAAAAAAAAGTCCATCCTCGGGGCCCGTTGTGTGAGAAAATGTCAGGATTTTAATTAAGTAGACAAAGCAATGAAGAGAACCTCCCGCAACAAAATGCAACGCTAGCCCCCTAAAAGTATCTGTTTGGAAAAAAAGAAGACAGCGGGTAACAATTTCAAACTCAGCGAGGGCCTCAACGTCGGCTGAACGTGGCGTTTGAGATTTCCAAAGAGAAGATTCTTAGATCTTGCTCTACCACGATTTTTTTCTCTACCACGATTAGCGTCAGCGAGTGAGCTTCAAACTGTTGGTTGTCCTGCTGGAGTGGTTTCCCAGGACTGGAATACTGCTTGAGCCTCTCGGACCTGCAAAACTCTGCTCGCGGGAGTCCCCAAATTCTCAGCACCGCATGCAGGACTCTATTGCTGTCCACCACAAGTAAGCCGGTCCCCAGACACCAGTTGGGTCTGGAGAGATGGCCGGGGAGCATAGGATGGGGTCGAGGGAAGGCAGGTCGGAAAGGGTTTCCCATCTTGCTGGAACACAGGTGTGGAATTATAGGTCCCACTCTCATCAGGTGGGTCTGGGGACACGGGGTGGTGGAGAAGCTGTGAGATTTGTGACATTCGTGAAAAGAAATGCAGGAGAGTCTCCTGGAGGAGAATTTTAATATCTGTTTCTACTCAACTGAGTCCTCAGCACAGACCCTCTGACAATCCCTGATGGATGAGAAAAGGAAGTAATAAAACAGAAAACAAAAAATTCTGCCAAAGGACCATTTTGCAATGTTCCAATATTTTGCTGTTTGGTGAGTTTAGCTACGGGTAACAAAAAGGAAAACGTGCGAGCCTTGAGCTGTCAGAGAAGAAGCTGGAAAATCAGATAGCGTCAGGGAGAAAGCTCACAACGTTTTATGCTTATCATCTGCCCACTGAAATAGAAATATTTGTCCTTCTATCTCTGCTTTTCCTGTCTGTCTTTTTCTCACCTATTACACGTGGAAGTGCTCACTGCTTAATTGAGCGCCCACGCTAGCTTGGTGGCAGCATGCGAAGGGACCTGATCACGTCCCACATCCCCCACACGACGTCTTAACCTCCACGGCAGGAGCCTGGACTGCTAAAAGTTCCCAGATTTAAAGTCTGGAGAGGCAAAGTGAGAACGTCCTCTTTGCCAAGGAGCCACCGTTTCCCCATTCGGTCCCATCTAGTGGCCATCGTCCTTCAAACCTGGGCGGAAGGCTTTTACCTCAAGGGGTATTGCGAGCACCGAGCTGCTTTTACATCTCGGTTGCTCTCCCTCGGATGACTTTTGTCAGTTTGGTTGTTTGTTTTAGTGGTGATGTTTTTAAATGGAAGCCTGTGCGCCCAGAAGGCCCATAAAATAAGAGGCTTTTAAAAGCCAGAGGATAAATAAAACACAACCTTGAATAAACAACAGGCTTTTGTCCTAATTTCCTTCCATTCCTCAAATGCGTGCTGATAAACTATCTGAATTTCTCAGTGTATTAATGCCACAATGACAGTAATATGAAACCCGCAACCTCACAATAGCAACGATTTGACCAAATCGTTAGCTTTTAGACAAGCAATTGTTTCATTCAGGGTGGCTTGCAGGCTATCGTGGTCTTACCAGGCTGCTCCTTTCTCTACCCCATCGTAGACTATTTCAGCGAGATACATTTATCAAAGAAAACTGCTAGACCCTCTCGGGGCTAATATATTTCATAGAAAAAAAAAATCTTGTTTGATCAGGTAAGAACATGCACATCATGTTTGATTTTGTACACAGCACTGTGTTAGTAAATAATACTGCCTATTTTCTGGGTCAAAGCCTTTCTTGGTATGTAAGGCTGTGGCTAACAGAAGTATTAATATTTTATGTTGCTTTTTTTTTCCTATGCAGAGCAGCAACAAAGTAAAGACATAGTACTTTCAGGACCTAGGAACACGTTTCTGAGTAAAGTAAAAGAAGTGGAGGAACATGCCAAGGACGCTTCTTCTTTGGGAAGCAGATTCACACCAGGTCAAGCACAGTCCATGTCGCTGCTTTTGTCGGCCAGTGCTTCAGGTCTGGTTATTCCAGAGCAGCCAGCTGGTCCCAGTTTTGCGAACTGAGGTGTGAAGAGACCCTCCCCCAGCAGCAGAGATGGTAACAACCGTATGAACCAGAGGCTAGCTGTGACGATGACATTAAGCTCCATGTTTTCCCAGAGCCTGGTGGTGATCGTCCCAACACATCACACACTCTGGCAAGTATCCCTGTCGCCGTACGACTGCGAGCAACACCCATTTCACCCTCATCGCCCCGCACTGGTGTACCTGTAAAAGTATCACCACAGCCCCATTTGTGCCTGTTGTCCTCCGCAGTTGCTGCCACCATGACGACCTTGCCTTTATTGTTTCTGGTCATGCAGTGCTCACGCTGGCCCATTCTGGAAGACTGTGGTCAGTTCTTCCCTTCACCCACGTTTGTGTATTTACGTATTTTTTACGACGAAGGTGGTGAGACGCTGGAGCAGGTTGCCCAGAGAGGTGGTGGATGCCCCATCCCTGAAGACAC
>JAVJGG010000021.1:27309759-27327188 GCA_035590195.1 Aviceda cuculoides | reverse complement strand
AGACACCCAAGGTCAGGTCGGACGGGGCTCTGGGCGACCTGATCTGGTGGAAGATGTCCCTGCTCATGGCAGGGGGGTTGCCCTAGGTGACCTCCAGAGGTCCCTTCCAGCCCAAATCATTGCTTGATTACTAATCTATGAGTACTAATATATAAGCTGCTAGTGCTAAATAAATGCCAAGACGTGTATTGAAGCGCAAGAACTGCTCCTACACAGCTTTTTCCACTATTTCACTGACACTGTAACAAGGCACCTTTTTAGCACTTCAGTGAGGATTGGAGCCTGAGCCCAGGATTCCTGCTTCCAGCAGCTACAATCCATGAGTCCACTCACCCCGTTTGTGCTCTAGATTCTGTCTCAAGGGCAAGTCAAAACAGACCAAACACCCACCCAAGGTTTTGTTTTGAGAACGTTCCCAGGGTAAGTCACACCCAATTCATTTTTCTTTCTAAAAGTCTCGAAACAAAACAAGCTGTGCTCGATAACGCACACAGACACACACCGAACATAGCCAGAAATAGGCACCAAAAAAGCCACCTTTACTGAAAAATACAACTTTGGGCAAGCCTAGACAGAGACAGCATTCATTTTGCATGTATATGCACTTAACGATGATTGCTTGGCGATGGGCTACATGGCAGAAAAATCGTTTCTCCTTTGTAAAGATCCATTCACTGTTGTCTATTTAAGGACACGTGTAACTTTTACCAAAGGGCGGTGATAATTTTCACAACCAGATTTAACTTTGCTTCAGAAACAAGCAAAACATTAAACCAGGCCAATTCATAAAAATACATTAAAAAATTCCATATAAAATGACTACACATGCAGGAATGAAAGCTGAGAATTCAGAGACAAATGGAAAGCACAATAATTTGTTATGAGAGGAGCAGATGAGCAACATCCTAAATAGCAGCAATATTTGTCCATGTACTGGTTTTCCCTACAGGATTATTTCCTCATATAACGAGAAAAAAAGCCAGACCTTACATCATCAGAAACTCAATCTCTGAGCATCTACGTGAGAATCAAGCAGGGTATGGATTCAAGTATGGAAAGGAAGACAGCACGGGTTTCCTAAACTACGAGTTTACGGAATGAAAAGGAGAGGATCTCAGCTTCTGTAAAGTAAGACAGGCTGGAAAAAGGAGATTTTTAATCTAAAATTAATATGCATTTCAACCATGAAGGCAAATTAAAGTTCTCATATGCTCGGGATTGACCCAGAACCAAATGAAATGGGAGTTGAGCCTTCCCCTTCCAGTCACAAGCCTTTTCTCTCTTTCATCCCTACAAGCATCTCGGACATTACAGCGTGCCCTCAGTTCATCCTTGGGAGCTGAGAGCACACAGCACGGCGCAGGATCAGGTCTGTGAGCAGCAAGCCTGGCTGTGTTATGATGAATTCTCTCAGTTATAATGATTTGGAGAAAAATATTGTTCATGGGCTACATAAACAATTTTAATTGGCTCAGGCGCCCAAAATGTGCTTTTTTTGTTTGACTGCCAAGGTTGCTTTCTTGCTTGCTAATTATGTTTTGCTCTAGCTTTCAGCAAAAACAGGAAATAAAGCATCCTTTACTCGAATGACAATTTTTCAACAAGCCAACATTTCAACATCCATTGTGTAATTTCCGACCTAGAGCCAGCTAGGAGCTAAGTGCCTTTAGAACCATCTATCCCCTATGACAAGGACCTTATCGGCCCCCTCATGCTCCTAAATAACAGGGCACAGGGTCTGAAACACGGGCCAGAGATGTCTACCCACTGCCCAAAGAACCCCCTTCCCCTCTGTAACACAAGATTTTATGAGTCCTGCAGAAGAACATCTCAAGAGGCTTTTGCTCTCTCCGGCGGGCCGGCTGGCAGCCACCTCCTGCGTCGCTCTTTGGCCGATGCCCATTTTCGTGGCGTTTCTTTTTCTCTCTCCCATACGCAGTAACAGGTTTCTTCTTCCGACAAAGACAGCTGGTAGCTCAAGTCAATGCGGTAGGTGTTCGATATTCACCTGCTCTGACACGGCCGATAAAAGATGGAGGGAAGCTGGGAAGCATCGCCCATGTCTTGGGCAGCCGTTGGCTTTATTAAGCCACCCATGGGTTCATTTTCTTCACAGTGGCATTCAAACCAGCCCTTTGTGTCCTCAAGGAAAGTTCAATATAAATGTATTTGCAACTTGGAATTATCATCATACGGGTCGGTGGACATGGAACTCGATCCAAACAAAACATCTTCAAAACTGTGGTTACAGACGTAGGTTTTTTTATGTAAACTCTCTGACGTAAACGTTGTGGATTTACCTAGGATGTCTGAAAATCAAACCGGCGAGATTCTACAAACAGATTGCAGTATAGTCTCTCCTCCCTTATATCAAAATACAGTGGTGCCCAGCCACACCACCAGCAGAAGAGGGCTGGACTGAGGAGTGAATGTGTTTTCCTCTTACATCTCTGTTTCTTTAGGGCCGGTATTGATTCTAAGCTCTGACATATTTTGTTGGGTTTTTTTTAACAAGTCTTGTGAGTTAGATCCGCTCCCCCCCCTCCCTGAAAGGCCCTGCCTTTTGTGGTTTCAAAACACACTATCAAAACCACCTAGAATAGATGCTGTGTGCCATTTCCCAGTTCACGTGTGGAGAAAAAGCTCTTATTCCTCCTGTTCAGCCAACTGAGCTGTAATTGTCAAAGCAAGCGATAGGTATATACCACATTGTGGGGGTGAATAAGGATGCCCTTTAAATTACCTATAAAACCCTTTGATTCAAAGTGCTGATGTTGCCATAGGCAATTTGCGAAGCTTATTGATCATCTTCTGTTTAAATTAAAGTTTGATGTCCTGGAACAGGCTATTCAGCACTGAGAGCTAATGGGATGGGATGAGATACAGGGAGCGAGAGAAACGCATGCACACAGGGGAAATGGATTGTGGTCAAAAAAGAAAAAAATAGAGGGTTATATGCTGAATAGGTTCCACGGGTCAGGTAGCAATAAATATCGTGGCGATAAAAGAGTCCAGTGTGAATATTGAAGGTAGGGGTTTTGCTGTGCAATTAAAGGAAAATGGGCAGCTTGTTAGAAAACTAAAATTTCAGAGAAAGGAGGTGAAAAAGAGGGTGTTAAGATTTATTATAAATGTGTGCATACAAGCTTAGTGTTTTCTGCCAGAAATTCAAGCTCCCCCAAGTATTTGGTCAGTTGGGTTAGATGCGAGCCAATATGGGCAAGAGGTGGTAGGCTTCAGCTAAATGAAGATGTTGTCCCTAATAGCACCCCTCTGGCTGCGTGCCTGTCTCTCCATCTGTCAATCAATCGTACAATCGTCCAAACTCAAACAAAATAGGAGCTTTAGAAGGAAGAAAAATCAAGCTTTCATAAAGAATGGAATGTACCTTGCTGGAGCTGTACCCAGCGGGACTGAGGGTTTTTTTCCCCTATGAAAATCTAGCTTGATTTCATGGTCTTAGAGTAATTTTCAAACTTCTAAGTATTTTCACTGCACAAGACCCCACTTGTCCTACCGTTAATGAAACATATGCACTTGCAGAAGGAATACCAAGATAAATTCTGTATTTGAGTTACCAAAGGTGTAACTGAGAGCACAATTAAACTCTCTTTAAACTCGGAAACGGTGAAATCAGTCTTCGCACAGAAGAATTCAATCCTGCAGAGCTGTTGAGCAAGGGACCACTGGCAGAATGGCTTGAGAAGTCTTTCTGAACCAGGATTTCCCTCTAAGCCGTAGCAGAAGCATCGCAGTAGGGCTGGGGCTGTACAATGTGTGTATGTAGAGTTTTTATTACTTACCCAAGAGGCAGGAGGACACGGCTACTACTAAGCTTATAAGTACAAGCTAGGACTGTATGAAGATAGAGTAAATTTTTGCCCACGCTGACCTAGGAAGTAATTTGATAGCCCCCAAAGCTTATTAAAGCTGAAACAGTCTTGGTAAATAGTGGTCCTGTGATATGTATACTGGCAAAAATTCCTCAAGACAAACTGACTGCTGCTGCTGATTTTGGTAGGGAATCATCGGACGCTCCCCTTTTTCTCCAATATGGCTGTAAATACATAAGCCAATGAATCCTTTAAAAAGGAAAGGCTTGCAAGATATGGACCTACTTCTGAGCCATCTAAGAATCCAGAATTTTTGTTTGCGACTGGGCTCATCCACTTGGCATCAATTACAAGGCATGTTAGCAGATTTAACTTGCTGGTTGGGGTGGGGATCTTGTTCCTCCGTGCTAAAAGCCACTGAAGGGACCTGTAGACTTGGTCTTGCCTCACATGTGCACCGTAAATGAAGATGCTCTCAAGCTGCATCTCTACATTCAGTTCTTATCTATTTCTGTCCTCATCTGAGGCTGGTCATCCCTACCGAAATCGTTCTTCTTTGTGATTCGCACTGTGGGCTAAATCCTCCACATCCTTCTGTGCTGCTACATTCCCCTGGGATGTACATTTATAGAATCACAGAATGGTTTGGGTTGGAAGGGACCTTTGGAGGTCACCTAGTGCAACCCCCCTGCCATGAGCAGGGACATCTTCCACCAGATCAGGTCACCCAGAGCCCCGTCCGACCTGAGCTTGAGTGTCTCCAGGGATGGGGCATCTACAATCCACCTCTCCCACTTCACTGCAGCTGAAAAGTAGCCTGGGAATCTTAAACCTGGCCAGGATACTGACGCTGGGAAGCAAACATTCAAGCTCTCACCCAGAGCAGGAAGAGAACTGTCTCTTCTACATTTACATTTTATTTCAGCAAAAAAAGTCTTTGTGGGAAGACTAATCATGTAAAAATGCAATGGAAGCACAAGACTTGTAACCCTAAACATCTATGTTCAGATACTAAGCAAGTTTCCCCACCCTACCAATATTTTCCCTCCTGTTCATCCTCCTTTGGCCACAGCAGGGAGTACACCTTCCCTGTTTCTGCAGAAAATCAAGCCCAGGTATTGCTTGCAGCATTTAGAAACCTGATTTCCACACACTGGAGAGTGGTTGGTGAAGCTGGAGTCCTGGGAAGAGTTTATGGAAGAAACGGCAGAAGCACTGACAAAAAACCCCAGATATCGAGATCTCCTGAGAAACCCAGCACGGACCGTGCGGCATGGAAAGACGGTTTTACAATCTCCGCTGCATTTTGTGCTGCTGCGGGGTCCAAACTTGCCCTCATTACAATTTTAGTCATCTTCATATTTGGTGATAGAGAGACATGGCTCCTGCTTCCAGTCAGTCCCAGGAACAGCTCGTGTTGTTGCAAAGAGAAGGTTTTCGCTGTTGGGCGCCAACGGAATTGCCGTATGTCTGATCCTGATGCTTATGTTACAGCAGCAAACAAGCAGCAGTCCCATTTGGCTTGGAAAGCAACAGGAACGCAAGGAGGGAAGAAACCCTGGGAGTAAAGACACAAAAACTTGCGACAACAGCGATGTGTCCTACTTTCCTTCACCTAAAATGGAGAAGAGGCAGAGGTTTACCAGGAAAGCACAGTGGCCATAAGAAATACAAGCTGTTGGCTACCAGATCCCACTAAGTTGCACAGTTCCTAGCCCACCTCTGCTCATACAGAGTTCCTCTGCTGGAACAAAGCACTCAGTTGCTCCGTGCCTCAGTTTACTGCTTCGCATCCCTTCCGTATAAATACAGAAAACGGTGAGGTTTAAATCATTCACCCTTCTTTGCTGCCAGAAATCGGAGAAACGCATGGGCAAATATTTCATCCAGCTCCTGATCCAGGTCCAAGGAGCCCGAACGACCCCACCGCAGCCAAAGTCGGAGCCCGCAGATGTTTTTCAGCCGCCAGACCTTCACCGCCGACGTGTGTCAGCCGGTACCCAGCAAGCGGCGGTGCCCGGGAAGAGCTATCGCAGGAAGCCATCTGTGCGAAGGCGGCCTTTGCAGGAAACCCAGCCAGGCCAGCTGGGTTAAAAAATAATAATTTTTTATTACTATTTCTCTCCCTGACAGTTTTCTCCTTGACGCTTTCCCTAAACAAGGCCGGGGAGGAAGTAAGTTGTCAATTGAAAATCGTCACTTATTATTAGCCGTGGAATGCAAAGTGCTTCAGTTAAGGAACCGATGCGTAGCAGATTTGTATTTATTTCCTGTAGGCGTAGTTAACAGGAAATCTATTTGAAAAAGAAGTAATTAGAAAACTCCAGTGGGTGCTTTTAGAATCAAAGAATCATTTAGGTGGGAAAAGACCTTTAAGACCATCAGCTCCAACTGTCCAACTTCTCCTGAGAAGAGTAATTTCTGTCTGGCCAGAAATTCACGCCCAGGGTTTTGGTGAATTCCTGAAAGCACAGAAGGGTTAGAAAGAGGCCTGAAGAGAATGGGAGAAAAAAATCAATTAGTGGATAAAGTCTGGTAAAAACTTCAAACAAGTCACAGAAAAGCATTAGTGCAGAATGTACCTGTAGGATCTCAGTGGACACTCTCCTAAGAAAGCAAAGCCAATCCCACCTTCTGAATTAAAACTATGTCTTTTCCATGGCTAAATAATGACTGAAATGACCATTAATTCTACAACACCCACAGGGTGGTGGGAAGAAAACACAGAAAATGATGCTTAGATTGCAAACTATCATATTGTTCATAACTGTTGTTGCAATATTAGGGGAGTTATCCCACCTTGGAAATTTTTTCTTATTCCCAGGCTGCTGGCTAGGTGATTATTTTATTTCCTATTATGCAAAATAACTAAAATAACTTCAGAAAATTCCCTGAACAAATGCTATTCATAAAAATCTTCCTAGATTGAAACTGTAAATCTATAAAGCAAATCTAAAATCTAAACCCCCCTAAATCTATAAAACAAAGATATCAGTTTGATGTAGACAACATTATTTTAAGTCTGGTGATTTTGTTTGCGTTATCTTAAAAAAAAGATCATAATTCAGCCTTTCCCCAAACACAAGCTTAAAGTATGTCATTTCTGCCGTACTCTGCTGTGAGGAAGACCACTGGATTTTGGAGTCGGCCTTGTGTTCCCCTACGGCCAGTGGCCTCAGGTTGGTCACAAACTCAAAGCCCACGTTACAAACCTGGGCTGGCTCAGAGGTGGAAGGAGAAACGATGCCCGACCAGCGCAGCCGTGTTGGCAAAAGCTCCCAGCACGGAAGACTTCATCCTAGCAAAATTGCGCTTTTGCCAGCAGAAAGTGTTTCGCCCGAGGAAGGCTGCAAGAAACTCCTCCAGACGACGTTCAAGGTTTAAGCTATGGCTACAAAATCAGTGTTTTGCTGGTACGGTGTAACAGCACAGGCAAAAATCCCCCGGTTAGGTCTGTCCCAAGTTTCCTACTCAGCAGGGTAGTAAAGGAAATAGGAAATCGGATGTCAGGAAGGCAGCGAAGAAATGTCTGAGACTAAAGGGGAATCTCCCAAAGCTGTGATCCCTCCAGTAAACAGGAATGTGGGATCTTCTGCCCTGCAACAGCCCTCACGGCTCTCGCAGGCTGCAGAGCAACCCAGCTGCAGGGGACCGGGGGGAGAAATTGTGCAATAAGCTCAATCGGTGCTGAAATGAGGAAGGAAATAACGTGTTAAATGATTTAATTTTCTAAGTTTGCTTTGTTCCTTACAGATAGACCTAGAGTCGGAGCTGATTACAGTGCCTTGTTTTGATTAACGGAGAGAGATCTAAGACGGAGACAGTTCCATCAGTTTCAAAGAGTTTCCACATCTTGTATTTCATTTTCATGGTGGGGTCAGGCATTCAAAGGACATTTATCTTTCATTCTTTATAGCTAAAAAATGATTCTCAACGACGCTAGTTTAATGCTAGTCAACTCCACTGACCTTACATTTCCTATACTTCAGTAGCATTACTCCAGATTTACACCAGCGGAAGTAGGTACGCTTTATCCGACGCTAAATGAATTTACAAGCTTTAAGCGGTCTGTACATGCTTGTTCCACTTCTTGGGGAGCTGGATGGAATTTAGAGGTAAGCAATTATTTTAGCTTTGTTTCAGCTCTACATATCCCATCAGTCAGGCTTCCCTTGTAGTGCAGCCAGAATTTGGAAGTTAATGGGCCAAGTGCAGTCTCAGATGCACCCTGGGATGCTGTTGAGATCTGGTCCCGTCCCCCCCCCGACCATCACTCCCTCTGCCAGCGCCTGACAAATCCGAGCGCCTCTGCACTGCCGCAGGAGATTAAAGCAACATTTCTTTTGTACTACCCAGTAATCTTTATGCTTGGTGGTAAAGTTAATGTACGGGATTGTCATTCAACTCGTTTCACACTGGCTGCCAAAGAGCCTTCAGCGCACAACGAGGTTCTGTTGCTACCAGCCTAGAGCCGATCCGAGCCAGCCATCCAAAGGGAAAATCACCGCACGCCCACCCGTTCCTCGGTTCCAGAGGACGTGCAGCGCGGAAAGCAATCGCCGGAGAGCGAACGCCGTCGCCGTCGCTTCTAAATGAATCATTAAAAAGAATTCCTGACGCTCAGCTCTGTCGTAACTACTAGAAAGCACCTCCACCCCTCCCCCCGAAGTCTCTAATTCTCGGGAACTGCAACTCTCTTGAGGCTTGGCGAAAGGGGAAACGGGGGAGAAACACGTATTAGACAGCTCCGTCCTTTACTGAGTGCGCTCCTTTTAACAAGGAATGAAGACAGGCTTACGGAGCCTCTTAGTTGTTCCACGCACACATTCATTGGGAAGGGGAATTAGTTTCTGGCTAGCACACGGCCGCTGGGTAACACAAAGGAAAGACTCCTTTAATCTTCTGCAGCAGTACAGCGGTGTCCGGGCTTGTCAGAAGCTGCAGGAGGAGTGATGGCCTTGCTGCTGACAGCCTTCTAATTGGGTAGTAGAGAGCGGCTCTACAGGATGCATTTGTGCCAACAAGTGTGGCTTGACATCAAGAGGGGTCTGGTGAGGAACGGGGAAGGGGAGCGCAGCGGGACGGCGGTGCTGGAGGCTGTCCCAGCCTGGCAGGGCTTGGATTTCACCGCCAGCGGAGTTTGGTCCTGCTGAGGTTACCCGTAGCTGGTGGAAAGCTGCGGACGAGAAGACGTTGTTTCACTGGAACCAGAAGCCATCGGAAGTGGGTGGCCTGGCTGCTCTGCCAAAAAGAGGTCTCTGTGTCCTGGCAATGGGGCTTAAGCTCAAAAATTGCCTCAAAGATGGGAGACGCAAGAGCCGCAAGCACTGGGAAGCGTATGCCCACCACTCGTCGTCCAGTCCTCTTGCTCTGCGCCCCATAACCACCAGCACTCCCAGTGCTGCATTGCCAGGAGCCAGCGACCTAGATCCCTCGGGATCTCCTGCGTCGGCCCTTGCTTCTCCAAAGACTCTACAAAGCAGCAGCAGAGCTGACAGAAACTTCACCCTGGAAAACACAGGCAGCTTTCTAATACTGCCTTCACCTAAATATTGACAGGAGATGCTGAATAATTCCACCTTGAGGCCTGGATGGAAGGCGTCTGAGCGAACATGTCGGTCGAGGCGAGCCGATACGTGTGTGAGACGAGTTACTGCGCCTACGGGTCACCGGGCTTGGTCAACTCTAGAACTAAGTCAGCGGGGAATTGAAACCACGGTTTAATCTGAAAACGCTCCGGCCCTGTGGATGTGGAATTAAACGCCTGCTCTAAACGTAAACGAAGGCTGAAGAACTCACTGCCTGAGTTCTGGAGAACTGGAGCTGTAGGACGGGCAGGATGGGAGAGGCACCCGGCCTCGGCCGGAGGCTCTGGCTGGAGCGCAGAGGGCAGGCGAGCGTGCCCAGACTTCTTCAGGCTTTGCTGGTTTTCCTGCTGACCGGGAAGAGAAACTGGAGCTTCGTAGTGATAATTTGAGTAGATGACATCAGTGAAAGGGTCTAAAGGCCCCCAAAGGGGCTAAGAAATTAGAAAGCAGAGCTCCAGGGAAGGGCGTGCTCCAGAGCAGACTGTCTATCGTTCCTCTTCTGGCTGTATTTCCAAAGCCAGGGATGAGCCAGGCGCCCCAGAGCCGAAGCCGGCGCGGGGAGGGAGGAAGCCGGACACGGGGCGGCTGCCAGCAGCAGGAGCTGGCGAAGGCAAAAGGATTGCACCGGGATCATCTCAACCCTCACGGACAGGGTCACAAGGGGCCGTAAGGGCTATATGTTTTTAAAAATGCGTCGGGATTGATGAATACTCCAACAAATAGAAGAGTTCGATAGGGTCCGCCGTAAGGAGATGTAGTAACCACGTGGAAAGATACCGGCTGTGCTGCAGCCGACGCTGTCGTCTCGTTTAAACGATCCGTACCCACAGACTCGTGTGCATGGAGAGGAGGCCAGACAAGTCGTACCCACAGCATCGAGAGGTGGCTAATGATTTGGTCAATGGTGAAGTGCAGCATGTTTCACTAACATCTGTGGTAACTGGAAATTTACCCATCCAATTTTCTCCTCTACCCCAGCCACAAAGGGAGATCACTCCAATTATTTTTCAGACAGAATTAAGGCTGACGTTTACCATTATCTCCCTGGTAACCCTCTTCTCATGACTACATTATGCAACGTAATTGTAAAGCCTCCTCAGCTCACTGGGGTTGTTATTAAATGCACTCTGCTTCTTTTTTTCCCAAGGTCAAGGTTAATAATTAGGTGGCGGGTATGCCTGTGACAGAGCCTTGTTATGTAGGAAAAAAAGAAGCAATTTAAAGGATGCATCAGACATTCCCCAGTGAGGAAATTTCTGCCGAGCGTTAGAAGATCTGCTGAAGGTGGGCCAGTGGAGTAGGGGGAATTAGTGAATATGGAGTCGCCCGGCACGCCGGTCTGTGGATGAAGCTTGGACAGACTCGCAGTATGAAGCACCTTAGATGAATTTCTATTGGGAACGCGGGAAGTGAGTGATGAGATTCGAAGCTGAGCTCCAGCTTCTGAAATGAAGAGATGAACTTGGCTCCTCTACGCTGGAGTTTTTATTTGAGCTGGTGTAACAAAACCGAATTGAGCTGTTTGTCTTTCTTCTGGCCACTTTTCCCCAAAGGTCTACGGTACTTGCACGCGACATGTATGCACATTATACAGTTCCCAGGCCATGTATTTTTTGGGGTACCCACTCGCGTTGGGACGGGAGAGCCACCCAGCAGGAGATCTCGCTGTTTCCATGGCCGGTCAACGGTACCTCCAGCAACGCCAGACAAACGTGGCGATTTGCCTGGTTCGACTTCGGAGGCTGGAAAAGGAGGACACGGCCAGGGAAAGAGAAACTGAGGCACGGTGTCTTGCCCAAGTGAGTTCTCTACTCGGCGGCAGAGCTGGAAGCGAAACTCCCCTCTCCTCTCGGCTGCCCGTTAGACCGCTCTGCCTCCTCGGTGGCACCAGGATGGTCACATGAAGTAGGTGACACCAGACTTCCTCATTAGAGCTGCCTCCCATTACATCTAATTTGGGCTGCCTCCCATTACATCTAATTTGGGCAGACTGCTTTGTCGCATGTTAAAGCCCCTGGCGGAATTAAAAGCAGAAATAACAACATTACTTAGGGGAACGAGAGGACTGATGTATTCCTGGAATGATGTTAGACTTTCCGGTCATATTGCCAGCTAGTGCCAAGGTTACTACACCTACCTGGTGACTCTCTCGGATAATAACACGAAATGGTGTGTCGCCTAGAGCCAGCAGTAATCTTGAAAAGCTGCTTTTGTTTGGGAAACAGCTTGGAAAGCAGCAAAAGATGAAATTACGTGACTTACAAGTCTGTATGCGACTCCGTGTGTTTACAAATACATGCGCTCACACACAAATATGTAATTATATACACATTACATATGCGCGCAGGTACAAATGTGTTTATATCAATAAATACGTGTATACATATGTGTGTATGTATTTATAAGTAGGGGAGTCCGAGCTACAGTTTCTGGTTGGTCTCTGACTCCCTCTGACATTTCCCCTGAGGGAATTGCTTTCCCACTCACCAGTTATTTTCTAAACTAAAAGTATTTGCGGGTCCAACTCGAAGCCCATTTTAGTTCAAATGTGTCTCTCCTCTGACGTGTACAGGTTGGGATGAGATATTTAATGCCAAAGCAAAAACTATCCCCAGTGCCCTACTGGGGTAATTCCCATGCATGAGCGTAGGAGAGAATACTTAGCATGGAAAAAGGTGAAATTACTTGAAAGGACTGTGCAGTGGAGCAGTAGCCTTGTGAAAACCACGACAAGGTAATTGGATCTGGCTTGTGTGCAAGGCAGCAAGGGCTTGATGGGAGCAAAAGAAATCAATAAAAGAGAGAGGAAATGGGGAGGGGGAACCTTTCACATTTTTGCAGTGAACTATCTCTTCATCTGACTGCCTGTAACTTACTTTTCATCATCTGTGGTGTGACCTGCAGTGGAAGATTTCTTTCGGCTATAAACACAGAGTCGGGTTGTTTGGGTTTGGGGTTTTTTTTTTTTTTTTATCTTTGTTGCTTGTTGAAGCAAATAAGGCAAAACAAAACAAAACTTTGTAACTGCTCAGACTTCTTTATGCACCAGGCTTCTTATCTAACGTCTGGCCCTCGCAATCCCAGGGCAAACCTCACCCTGAGTGTGGTTTTTATTGTTCTGGTTTGTTCTCTTCCAGTTCAAAGGAAAGGTTAACCCTCAAAAAGAGAAGTGTGTCCTTGGTAAGGAGTTAAAGTCCTCTGAATCACACTTTACCGAAAGCCTCCGGAGTACATTCAAGTTAGTGCGTGTGGTCATCACTCAAGGAAAACTCCTTATCCTTGCTATCACCACTTCTGTCCTCAGGGAGGTTAGAAAATATGCTAGCTAGGAGAATGTTGCGGAGTCTTTGATACAAAAAAAACCCCAAACAGCACTTGTGGAGACTGCACAGAGCAGAGCAGAAATTACTGGCTGAAAAAGAAATTTCCAGATCCATGAAAAGGCAATAAATACATTTTTTTTTTTTTCCTTTAGATTATGTGGTGCCTTTCATGCTGTTAATATTACATAGTGGCCATAGGAGTAACTACTGATACGGCATTGATTCTCCAGTGTCCTAGCCAAACGTCCTCAGCAGTAGCTGGTTTATATTCCTCCCCAAGTATTCTGGGCTCTTTACCAGAGACCAAGATCCCAAGTCATTCCACAGTGCCAAAGCTGGTCTGGGGACCAACTCCAACTTTCCACTTCTTCAGCATGTCGTCCGAAGGGCTGGGATGTCCAAGCTTCAGTCCGGCGTGCGGTGGGAAGGAGGAGGATTCTTCCATTTGCGGAGAGAGAAACTGAGGAAGGGAGTGGAGCAGTGGTTATTCTAACACCAAATGGTGGGTCACAGGCAGAACATAGCCCAAATTACAGAAATCCTTATTCCTCTTTGCCACCTTTCATGTTAATCATTCACCTTCAGTCGTGGTCTTGACTTTTCTATCCCACAGAAAGCGTTAACAGAAAATCTAGGCCACCGTCGCTGAGATTTAATTCTTGTATCTATGCAGAGACTTCAATCTTCATAAACTGCATTCTAGGCAACCAGCATTACTGGCTATTAAGGGCAGCAAAGTTAATCTTCCTGAACACGGACTTCTCTAAATGAGGGTGACCTGAAAGAGTTCAGTAGTATCCATAAGCTCTAGGGGGAATAAAGCTGGGCTATACTAAAGAAATAAAGGCAGGAGCAACCTGAGACTGAGTGGTGATGATGATGATGATCCTGTGGCCTCCCAAAACCAAGCTGAAAATACTCACCGAGCCCAAGAGAGGATGTTTCTTCGGAAAAAGGCACGTTGAGCTATTTCTTTAGATGGCACCACTCATAGAAATGACACAGTTTTACATCAAACGTCCTTGCTGAGAAATATCTAGACAAGTCCAGCCAACTTATTCATGGCACGTTATTCCAAGTACTGAATGCTAAATGCAGTTACTAACGGCGGATTTGATCTCTGACACGTTCCCAGAATTAGTCTATAGCATGATCTTTATTAATAAAAAGTTAATTGAAACCAAAACTCATCCCTCAGGATTTTCAATCAATGAACACAAAAAAAGCTGGACTAAAAAGCACTGGAAAATACAGCTTCACAGAGAAAGGGACAATGGAAAGAAAAGCCCTCACTAAAAATAGTGCTAGTCTTTTTGTCGCTGCGCAGGAAATGTCGGCACCACCAATTCTAGCGCTGAATACCGCTTTGTCTTTGGGAACGTTATTCAGCGGGAGGCAAAAGTAAATCAACAGCCCGTTCTGCTGAGGGAAGTAAACATTTGCAGATGGGAAAATTGAGGCAAAGAGGTATTAAGGGACTTGCTCAAGGTGAAAAAAAGGAGTCGCTCTTGATTACTGGTTATCTGTTCTGGTGGGACACAAGAGTCCTCAGCTGGAAATGCCAAATTTCACTGTCCAGGGCGAGAGTTTATTATACGTAAAGGCAATAAATGAAAATTGAATCTTCCCAGAAAAGTGTATGTCTCTGTTCCTCAAGGCCGTTAGAAGCTGCAACTCTCAGTTAGCGTGCCGAGGACCTTCTTACTGGGCTTTTCACTGCAAATCCAGTGGGTACTGGTACTAAAGGCCAGCACGGCAACGTGATGGAAAGGTGCTTCCAGAAACGCCACTGGGGCAAACCCTGCCCCGGCAGTTTGGTGAACACCCATCAGGCCAGGACGCTGCTTCTTGGCCGCTTCTCTTTGCCTTCTGCCCCACTAACTCCTGCAGAACCGCGTTTTGGTTTCGTTCGAAACCCAACCTGGCGTCTCTGCTGCGCGGTTTGGTCAACGCACCCTGAAAACTTTAACCCTCACCCCGACAACTTTAACCCTCGCGCCCCATTTTCTGATTACGCTTCGTCCAAGCAGACGGAGTTCGAGCACTGCCCCGTGGAGCACGGTGGACCGACACATTTAGTATCTTATGTACCAGCAAGCCGACCGCTTTTTCGTCCCCTTTTCTTAGCTCGCGACTTTGCCTAGCATCTCCCCTTCATAGGGCAGAGAGAAAACAAGAAATAATCTTGCGGGTTTGATCACGATTCCTTTTGGACGGCGTCTGCAGGACCACGGCGTGCTCCCAGCGCTATCGCGAGTACTGCGCTTGAAGATCTGACTTTCTCTAGGAAGTTTGTCCTGGATCTGACCGAAAAGGATGCCAACGAAACGCATACAAATTGTCCTCTTCAGCTTCTTTATTGCTCGCCGTTCCACCGGTTTTACGCCGAAGAGTTTTCTGCAGGTTAAGGGCTCGACCTCGCAAAGCAGAGAGCGTTGTCTGTCTGTCCAGCAGTGCACGTCCTCAGCTCTGAATGTGAGAAACGTCTCATTAGCTTCAGGGAGGTTATCTGCTAGACCTGAGGCGGTCTGGCCAAAGTGAGGAATACAGGTGTTGCAAAAGCTTAAAATTTGTGTTTTCCAATAATCGCTGGCCACTGTGTATCGCTAAGTCCTCATTTTTGTTGTTGTTTTTCTAAGGAGTTCGGTAACTCCTTATGTGCCAGTGTCGATGCTTTTGGCCCTCAGCAAAACTTTTGAACCAGCTGATCTCTTTTAGATAGACAAAGGGACAGAGGTCTTAAAGATATTAATTTCCTGTGAATTTTGGAAAAAAAAAATAAAAGGGAGGCAGCATGCCATTATGTCTGTAGTGTATGCACAACCGTATGATCTGAAACCAGAAAATTTACCTGACATTACGGAATTGTTCACATTATTCCATCAGGAGCTATTCAGAATATGAATACCCCAATCATCAGGGAAATTTTGACTCAGAGTTTATACTTTATTAAACCTCGAGACACAGAACCAGAAGAAACCAAGCTCATAGAAATGTCTTTTTTTTTTTTTAACGTGTTTGAAGTCCTTATGCGTGTTTTTGATCCACCTTTAGATTCGATTTCTGATTTTTTTAAACCAACATAATAAAGCTCCTAGCACATTTTTTTGAGGGGCTGTGTGTCTTACAGGAGTTTAATTATTCAGTCTTCCGGAAAGGTTTACATTTTACTTTTCTGATCACAGTGTAAATACATCAGAAATTAAATAGTCATCGCATAATTCAGTCCTGTCTGTGAAAACCTAACAAAAGAGCCTCTTCCTTTAACAGAAATAAGAGTGACTGTCATACTGTAATAGCTTAAAATACACCGGAGATAATGTTTTTAAAGAATAAGAAAGATGTGTTCTAATGACCAGTGATGGCTCTAAAGCATTGCAAGAGCTTGGTTCAAAGCCCCTCGAAATGAATAGCAGTCCTTCCGCGGACATTACTAATCTTTGAATTGGGCTCGTTAATGTATTGCAGATATCACATGCCTAGCTGCCAGAAAGCTGAAACAATTAGAATGTAGTCATAAAAATAGACATCAAATACATTTCTCTTCTGGGAATGAATACAGAAGTGCAGTATTTCTACTAGTGGTCACTAGTGCTTTATTACAGCTATTTTCTTATTGTTTTTAAAGGAATTAACGGAGCGAGTGGATCATCTCCTCCAGGACTCTGCCTCCAGCAACGGCCAGTATCTAATGCCACAGAGAGGGGGAAGTGCTCGAATTGCTGCAATAGTTTTCGCTCTGGCACTGCCAATCGTTCCTTTCCGGGATGTGCTGCGCTGATGGAGAGGAGGAAGGGTGGGAGGGGAAACGGAGATATTCAGGCACGACTTTCCCATCTTTAGCTTCTCGGTGATTAATTACAGATCGATACTTTGTACTCTCTGGCTTTTATAGCTCATTAACAGCGAAGGGTGTCGAGGTATAAATTTGTTGTATTGCTTGCCGAGAACTAGGGGCTGTCTGGAAGCCCGTAGACGCCCGTAAATGTTCACTGGGGGATTTAGAGGGGAGACAATTCAGTTGACCAGTTTGAACCCTAGGTAGAGAAAGAATACTGGGGTTCTTTACCTGCGGACCTCGGAGTATGATACAAAACCATGAGTCTGGGTGGGAGAGAAGGCGAGGAGACACCGTGGCTTTGGTCCTGCCTGGAGCTGAGAAGAAGCCAGTAAGAGGGAATCAGGCGCTTAACATCCCCCCAGCCCTCGGGATGGTTTTCGGCTTGCCTACCTACCCGAGCATCCCCTGCCCAGCCAGAAAACCTTATTAAACGCCCCCGCAACGGGAAAACCCGCAAGGTCATGTCTCTTTAAGGAACCCAGCGAGTCGTGATGCTGCTGTCGGGATGGCTAACACCCCCCCCCCCCAGGAGCCCGGTTAAGAAACGGGCAGCTGTCTCTTTAAGCGTGATTTCCTTCTATTGTATTTGAATCGCGATCAGGAAAAAGGAAATGAAAGCAGAGACCCGGGGCCGAGGCAGGCAGTAATAACAATATTACCGGGAGCAGCAGCCGAGCCCGCCGGCCCCGCAGCCTTGCCGAGAACCGCCCGGGCGCCCGGCCTGAGCGCAGCCCGGGGGCTCCGGCCCGGCCACGGCCTAGCGCTAGCCGTACCGGCCCCCACCCCCCCCCACCGCTCCAGTCCCCGCGGCGCGGGCGGCTCCTCACCGGTCTCGGCGGGGCCG